>CABHPH010045709.1:4116-24084 GCA_902168325.1 Peromyscus nudipes | reverse complement strand
GGGGGGGTTGCAAGGGCAGAGTGCGAATATGAATGGGATCCAGTTGCAAGATATGAAAATGAAAGACACAAAGAATAAATAAAAAGTAAGTTTAATAATAAAAAAACAGACCTAATGGTTTGGAAGGATAATAATTTTTTCAAAATGTCTTAAAAAAAGATTGTCTACACATTGGTTTTTTGAATCTGTGGTATGGTTATTAGTAATAACACACATGCACGTCTACCATGAAAAGTAGAAGTGGGACAGAAAAAAAATACAAAATATACAATTTGGAGGAAAAAAAACAAACAGTAGGAAGCTTAATGTTTTACCAAAAGCATGTTCTGGAAAAGAAGCTGTAACTGTTAAGAAGATTAACACAGGTAAGGAGAGGCCTACTGCAGTGGAACAAAGGTAAGGGTTCAGACACATCACGCTCTCTTTAGAGACAGGAAAGATGCGTGTGTAAAGGGATCATGGATTCTTCCTTTGTGGTTGCAGAGACCCACTGAGACCAGGCAGCAGGTGGCATGGGAATCCCTGCATGAAGGCCCTGAGAGGGCAGGAGGCCATGAGAGGGCAGGAGGCCATGAGAGGCCAATGTATGAAGCTGTGAAAGTGAAGCCTGGGTTGCAATGGAGACACCAAGATGTTGGAGATGGCAGAGCTGTGAAGCGTTTGCCAAAGAAAGTTGCAATTAGGGAGTTCAAGCAGTTCATGAGAAAATTATTTGTTAGAAGCTATAAGGGCAGAGCCATCTAAATACTTTAAAACTAGTCCCAGACACCAGACATGAAGTTATAGGACTTGGTGTTTGCACTGCTGTGTTTTAGTCTTGCTTTGATTTCCTCATTATGCTTCCATTCATCCCCTTTGAAATGTTAATGTATATTTTGTGTCATAGTATATTGGAAGTATGCAATTCATTTTTTTATTATTTTACAGGGGGTTACATTTAAAAGATTATCCTAAGTCTCAGAAGAGACTTTGAATTTGGACAATATTGAGACTGTAAAGGACTATAGGGATTTTTAAAGTTGGATTAAATGCAACTTGCATTATGATATGGTTATAAGCCTGTGGAGGCCAGAGAGTAGAATGTGAGAGTTTGAATGAAAATATCTCCCATAGGCTCAGGTATTTGAAGATTTTGTCACAAGCTGTTGTTGGTGTTTGGGGAAGGTTACAGGAAGGTACAGCCTTTATGGAGGAAGTGCATCACTGAGGATGGGTGTTGTGGAATATTTGTACACTGTGTGAAAATGTATTGCTGTGATTGGTGTAATAAAAATCTGAATGGTCAATAGCTAGGCAGGAGGTATAGGCAGGACTTCAGGGCAGAGAGAACTCTGAGAAGAAGAAGGCAGAATCACCAGCCACACACAGAGGAAGTAGAGCATGCAGGAGGAGAGGTAAAAGCCACAAGCCATATGGCCGCACATAGATTGATAAAAATAGGTTAATTTAAGTTATAACAGCTAGTTAGGAGCCTAAGCTATAGGCCAAGCTTTCATAATTAATAAGAAGTCTCTGTGTCATTATTTGGAAGCTGGCTGGTGGGACAGAGAAAGACTCAAGAATTCATATCCTGGCTCCATTTCCAGTTCACTCTCTCTGCTTTCTCGTGGTTGAAGATATGACCTCTCAGTTTCCTGTTCCTATCACCATGCCTGCCACTTGCTGCCATGTCTTCCTGCTATGATGGATTTTTATCCCATTGGAATTGTAAGCTGAAATAATCTTTCTTCCTTAAATTGCGTTTGGTTATGGTGTTTTTATCACAGCAACTGAAAAGTAATTAATATAAATGTAAATATAAGTTTGAAAGGATTTTCTCCTCCAAAGTGGCTATCTTCGAATAGTGGAATAATAGGAAGATTCTAGATTAATTTTGATTTTGCTTTTTTATATTTTTTATATTTTTAAATATTTCTTCAAGAAAGATGAGGTGCTTTTGACTTAAAACAGAAAATATTTGAAAATATTTGAAAATGTTTACAATGCCACCCATGAACCTAATTTTCTTTTCTCTTCTTTTTTTGTTTTTGGTTTTTTTTTTTTTTGTTTTTTTTTTTGCTTTTTTTTGAGACAGGGTTTCTCTGTGTAGCTTCAGTGCCTGTTCTGGAACTCACTCTGTAGACCAGGCTGGCCTCGAACTCACAGAGATCCTCCTGGCTCTGCCTTCCAAGTGCTGGGATTAAAGGCGTGCACCACCACTGCCCGGCTGATCTAATTTTTTTACATTTTGCTTCTTTCATGTTTCTAGTTTTAGTTACTTTTTTTCCTTAAAAAGAGAATGAGCAGTAAGACAATGGTTCTCAACCTTCCTACTGCTGCAACTCTTCAATACAGTTCCTCATATTGTGGTGATCCCCAATCATAAAATTATTTTCATTGCTACTTCATAATTCTAATTTTGCTACTGTTATGAATCATAATGTAAATATCTGATATACAGTATATCTGATATGCAACTCCTGCAAAAAGGTTGGTTGACCCCCCTAAGGGGTCAAGACCCACAGGTTGAGAACCATTGTATTAAGAGAAAGCACCATCCAGCTGGGTGTGGTGGCACATGCCTTTAATCCCAGCACTGGAGAAACAGGCAGGCCAGGCTGAGCTCTGTTAGTTTCAGAACAGCCTAGTCTTTATACTAAGTTTCAGGCCAGTCGAGGTTACATAGTAAGACCCAGTTTTGAGAGATAGATAGATAGAAGTGGGAGGATTCTTCTCGGGTCAGTCACTTTAGTCCTTTAAAACACCTGTCCTAGATAAGATAGACCAAGTTGTGCTGCCATAACAAACAAGCCTAAACAATAAAGATTGATTTCCCATTCTTACCATGTCTGTTATAGAGTTTATCTGGGAGTCCTGCCCACCATAGTGCTCCAGAAACTGAGTCTGTAGCTCAACCACTATGTCAGACTTTGCCAGCAGCTGCACTAGAAGGAAAATGAACTCAGGAAAGGTGATAGCATCAATTAGATACTTCCACCTAAAATTTATACTTAAGATAGATATAATGGCCACAATTAGTTACTGCACCTACAGAAGGGAGCCAGGAAATGAACAGAACAGCTTGTATCTGTTGAATAACAATAAATGACATTCAGAACACAGTAAGCAAATATTAGAAGAACTATAAGGAGATAGTACCAACTCTATAATCACAGTGGCACTTGCTATTCTAGTCTGTGGCCAGTTTTAACTGGGTAGATGAGCAAGGATTGTAGGAAGCACATAGATGTATCCAATGGAGACCAGAAGTCACAAACACACTAGGACTTGGATTTTTGTGAAATCAGAAGCTAGCAATGCCTTTGCTGAGTCAGAAAGAGGATGGAGGAACATATATCACACACAGTGGACAGCATTTTCAATTTCCTTAGGGTGCACTCTCAGCTGTCTGTAGAAAATACAGCTTGTTTTCTCCTTTCTTTTTTCTCTAGTGTCCTTACATGCTTCTGCCCTCTGTGTAGAAGGAGGGATGAAGTGGATAAAATGGAGTCCAATTTATTGGATAAAATGGAGTCCAATTTATTAACCTCAATTGGATCCATGATTTAAAATGTCTTTGTAGGGGAACAGTCTAATTGGATGGCTTAGTTAAGTGCTCAACTCAGGAAGAGTTCCATTCCTCCCTCTGCACCTGTCCAAGATGGCATCAGGTATGTCATGAAGGGGTTGGCTTCTATAACCTGGTAGAAAACTACAGAGGTTAATTTCCCGCCTTACCCCAAAAGAGAAGGATCCAGACCTCCCCTCCTCCAGTCCTACGCTTTCTCAGCAATGCAGCTATCATACATCTTGCCCTGGGATTTCAACCTGGAGCAGGGAGATTGGGACAGTTGGAAATTGAGACCTGTCTCCCAGACTGCTCTCTGTCCCTACAACTGAGTCTAGAAGGGTGAGGAGTGCCTATTCTTTCCTTTTTACAAGGGTTGTAAACAAGGTACCTCCTTTCTAGCCTACCCACATGACATGTATATTGCAAAGAAAATTTTGTAATCTAGAGATGCCTTAATTGAGAAACGCTGGGTTTTATTTATTTATTTTATTTTTTGCTATCTCTTTTTTAATAAATATTTTTATTTTTTAATTAATTTAATTTTACATATCAGCCACGGATTCCCCTGTCCTCCCTCCTCCCATCCCCCAGCCTTCCCCTTTAATCCACCCCCCATTCCCACCTCCTCCAATGCAAGGACTCCCCTGGGGATTCAGCTAGGCCTGGTAGATTCAGCTGAGGCAGATCCAGTCCCCTCCTCCCTGCCTCAAGGCTGAGCAAAGTGTCCCAGCATAGGCCCTAGGTTCCAGAAAGCCAGCTCATGCACCAAGGACAGGTCCTGGTTCCACTGCCTGGGGGCCTCCTAAACAGTTCAAGCTCATCAACTGTCTCACTTATCCAGAGGGCCTGGTCCAGTTCCATGCGGGCTCCTCAGCTATTGGTTCACAGTTCGTGTATTTCCACTAGTTTGGCTATTTGTCCCTGTGCTTTTTCCAATCATGGTCTCTCTCTCTCTCTCTCTCTCTCTCTCTCTCTCTCTCTCTCTCTCTTTCTCTCTCTCTCTCTTACTTTTTTCTTTCATTTTTCTTTATTAAGAAATTTTCTACTCACTCCACATACTATCCACAGATTCTCCCCTCCTCCCTCCTCCTACCCCCTAGTCTTCTTTCCCAAGCCACCCCGCATCCCCACATCCCCCAAATCGAGGTCTCCCATGGGGAGTCAA
This sequence comes from Peromyscus nudipes, assembly GCA_902168325.1. Taxonomy (NCBI): domain Eukaryota; kingdom Metazoa; phylum Chordata; class Mammalia; order Rodentia; family Cricetidae; genus Peromyscus; species Peromyscus nudipes. Next base: position 19,369 of record CABHPH010045709.1, on the reverse strand, counting down.
CAGAGCCCAGGACACTGAGCCTAGGCAGGTCCAAGCCCCTTCCCACTGCACCAAGGCTGTGCAAGGTGTCACACCACAGGCACTGGGTTCCAGAAGCCTGCCCATAGACCAGGGACAGATCCCGATCCCCCTGCCTGGGTGCCCCCCAAACAGTTCGAGCCAAACAACCGTCTTCTGTATCCAGAGGTCCTAGTCCAGTCCATGGGGGCTCCACAGTCACCAGACCACAGTTCATGGGCTTCCACTAGTGTGGCCGTTCATCTCTGCATGTCCTCCCATCCTGATCTCAACGTCCCTTGCCTGCAGTATCTCTCCTCTCATCAATTGGATTCCCAGAGCTCAGCCTGGTGCCTGGCCGTGGATCTCTGTATCTGCCTCCATCAGTCACTGGACAAAGGCTCTATGATGACAGCTAGGTTATTTGCTAGGCTGGTCACTAGAGTAGACCGGTCCAGGCACCCTCTGGACCACTGCCAGCAGACCAAGGTGGGGTTAACCTTGTGGATTCCTGAAAGCCTTCCCAGCACCTGGCCTCTTCCTATTCCCATGATGTCCTCATCTATCATGGTATCTCCCTCCCTGCCCTCCCACTCTGTCCCTGTTCCAGCTTGACCCTCCCATTTCCCTATGTTCTCCTCCCCCACTCCTCACCCTCTGCCACCCCCACCCCCACCCCCCAACACCCAGTCCACTCAGATATCTCTTGCTCATATAATCCCTTCTCTCTCTTGCCGGTTGGACTCCTGGAGCTCCACCTGGGGTTTGGTCGTGGATCTCTGCATCTGCTTCCACCAGTCACTGGATGACAGTTCTATCATGACAGTTAGGGTGTTCAGCCATCCGATCACCAGAGTAGGTCAGCTCAGGCTTTCTTTCAACCGTTGCCAGTAGTCTATAGTGGAGGTATCTTTGTGGATTTCTGGGGACCTTTCGAGCACTCTGCTTCCTATTCCCATGGGGTCTTCATTTATCAGGGTGTCTCTTTCCTGGGCTGGAGAGATGGCTCAGCCATTAAAGGCTAGGCTCACAACCAAAAATATAAGGCTGGGTTTTATGTACAGTGTCATGCTGAAAAGACATCAAGAAAATCAGCTTTGAATTTCAAAACCAGTGAATGAACTCTGTGTTCTAGGCAGCACCTATCTGTTCTCTATTTCCTGTAACAATAAGCTTGATGAAGCTATCAGAATGCTTCTAGAAATAGGATTCATAGGTGGGAGATATCATCTCATGCAATGGTCAAATTATTTTTTTAATTATTTTTATTTTTTTATGTATGACTTAAAAGACTTTTTCCTCCTTATATGTCTGTGTACCATATGTATGCCTGGTGTCCATGGAGACCAAAAGAGGCATTGGATCCCTTGGAACTGGAGGTATAGATGGTTGTGAGGTGCCAGGGAGGTGCTGAGGATCAAACTTGGGTCCTCTGGGCGAGCAGCTCTTAACTGCTTCAGCTAACATTGGTTAAATTCTTACAAATGAGTTCCCTAGAAAAGTAAGATTGGATGAACTTAAATAATTTAGGAGATCTTGTGAAACTAATTTCCTTCATGAAGAGAACATATAATTTTTAAAAATATGATCCCAAACCTGCATGGTTGTGATTCCAGAACTTGGGTAATAGAAGCAGAAGGATCAGGAGCTCAAAACCATCCTTGACTACACAACAAGCTCAAATCCAGCCTTCGCTAAATGAGATCCTGTCTGAAAGAAACAAAACAAAACAAAAACCAACCAACCTACATCTATAGCTATGTCTATAGATATTTGACTCTTTATATAGAATTACTATGTGTTATAGGTATTATGCATTCATGAGAGAAACAGCAGTAGAGTAAATCTAGTTCAAAAGAGAATTCAAAAGAAATAGAATGCTGAAATAAGTTTGCTAAGTGAAAGGCAAAAATTGTAAAATTAAGTCGTCCCTTTGGGGCTATCACTTCTCCTGCACAAATACCATTCCCCTATCTTCTGGGCCAACTCCTCCAAGTTAATGTGACTGGGTGTTAATCCAGCACCAGCTCATTTCTGCAGAGACCTGAATAATTCCTGCATGGGATCTGGAGATAAAGACCATTAATGAAGCTTCTGTCAGGATTTTTAAAATGACAGGAAGTCATCTTTTTTCCTTGTTTCCAAGTGTCAAGTAATTTCCCTTAACATAGTTGAGCGTTGTATATATCTTCCCCATTTTCAGATATACAGACCCAGTCGGGTAAGCACTATTGGAAAAGGGAGCCCCAAAGCCACTTCAGAGTTCAAGGTATTGTAGAGTGTTTGCCTAGCATGTGGGAGACCCTGGGTTCAAGTCACAGCACTGTAAATAAATAAATGAATAAATACCAGAAGTCTGCCTTAGAAACACAAGTGAGTGGCTATCTGTAAAAACCTAAAATTGTGACTTTGCTCTGAACCTGTAGATGTTAAGGATATTTATGGTATCTTTTCTTTAGAATTATTAAATAAACCAACTTGGGCTAACAATTGCATTACCAAAGCGGGTTCATCTGGTTAAACGAAGCCACAAAGCACGTGGTTGTTTTTTTTAATTGTGCTATAGGTTACCATAGCCCGTGAAATGAATGCTAGCCTATTAGATTACTGAAATGGTAGACATAACTACTGACAGCACGTATTCAGTTGGCTCAGCTCCCAACAGTGGTTCTCAAAATAGATGTGGTTCTTTTTAAATCTCTTAACAGCTCATTTGTAAGGCCATCCTCTGTACTCAGATTTTTTTCCAAGTCTCCACTTGGGTAGAAAGAAATAAAAGCAAACAAGTGTTATAATAGAACAAAGCCTGCTCTGAAGTGAGGTGCCCATGGAATTTCATTTTCTGAGGAGAAAGCAGGATCATCTGATTAAAAAGCTCAATTTCTCTGAAACTTTCTGCCAAAGACCATAGTGTGTAACTCGAGCACACTTCCATATCAAGGTCATTCAGCTAAGGAAACATGAGCACATGCAAAGGTTTCCTTTAAAAGCTATCCCTTTTTAAAAGTTGGGGGGAAATCTAAAATACTGTGTGATGGTGCAGACATGAGAAAACTTTTTCTTTCTTTCTCTTGTTCTCTCTCTCTTTCTCTTTCTTTCTTTCTTTCTTTCTTTCTTTCTTTCTCTCTTTCTTCCTTCCTTTCTTTTTTCTTTCTTTCTTTCTTTCTTTCTTTCTTTCTTTCTTTCTTTCTTTCTTACTCAAAAGCACAGACAAACATTTGGGGAAGCATAACAACTCAAGAAGCATGAGCAAAGCTCACAAAAGCAAGTACCTGTGTCATAGCAACACAAGAACCCACATTCTGCTGGCTAATCCAAATAGATAATTAATCATGCTCCTGACAGCGTGAAATGCACATTGGCCTGCTCTTTGCAGAGACTTTAGCAGGCAGTCCAAAAGCTCTCTGAAATCTTGGGATCTAAGGTAACTTGAGGAATCGCAAGTCAGTGATTCTGAGAGCTGCGGATTTCTTTGGCATGCAAAACTTCAAAATATTTTTCAAGGCAAGCATGTTATTAACAACTTATTTTGATAAATAATAATATTGGGGGAAACATCATTTATTGTTGCCATAAGATATGGTTTCACAGATTCTATTTTTACAAAAGATAGCTGGCCTACTACAATCATTTTTTGTGGGGGTGGGGGTGCTAGTTCCAAATTGAATTTATGGAGGATGTGGGCATCAAGGTAACTTAGGTACTGCTGTGGGATGTCTTTCTGTATGCTGTGAATATATGTTGCTCTCATTGGCTAATAAGCTGCCTTGGCCTATGGCAGGGCAGAATGGAGCCAGGTGGGAAATCCAAGAGGGATAGAAAAAGAAGAAAGGCGGAGTCGGGGCAGAAAGCTTCAAGCCACCACCAGGAGAAGCAAGATGTGAGAGAACAGGTAATGCCACAAAGCCACATGGCAAAACATAGATTAATAGGAATGGGCTGAGTTAAGTTATAAGAGCTATTTAGCAAGAAGCCTAACCCAGCTGGGCAGTGGTAGTGCACGCCTTTAATCCCAGCACTCAGGAGGCAGAGTCAGGTGGATCTTTGTGAGTTCGAGGCCAGCCTGGTCTACAGAGTGAGATCCAGGAAAGGCCTAAAGCTACACAGAGAAACTCTGTCTCGAAAAAACCAAACAAAACAAAAAAAAAAGTAGCCTAACCCATAGGTCATACAGTTTGTAATTAATATAAGCCTCTGTATGTTTACTTGGGATAGAGTGGCTTCAGGACTGGGCGGGACACAGGAATGCTTCCCACAAGGTACCTTCTTTCTTCCTGCCTTTCTTTCTTTTCTTTTCTTTTTTTTTTTTTTTTTTTTTGGAAAAAGGGTTTCTCTGTGTAACAGTCCTGGCTGTCCTGGAACTAGCTCTGTAGAACAGACTCAAACTCACAGAGATCTGCCTCCTGAGTTCTGGGATTAAGTTTAAGAAAGAAGGTACCTCGCCTGGTGGTACCTTCTTTCTTAAACTTTTCATTGAAGTCTATTGAAAGTGCCTGCCATTGGCTTCTCAAATATACATTGTGATGTAGCTGCTGGTAAATTGCCTGTGCTCCAGAACATCACCTCTCACCCATGCTCATAAAAGCAACCCTAATTAAACTTGCCAGATCATTAAAAAAGATAAATAAATAAATCCATAAAAGTAGAAGGGTGGTGCTAGTTGGAAAGAGAGAGGAGATCAGTGTAAGGAGGATGGGGACTAGACGGTATGGGGGTGAGCATGATCAAGGTACATTATATGGGTGGAGGAAAATGTCTTTAAAAGACATAACATTTTTAAACTTTTCAAGAAAAAATAAAACAATGTATATATTGCTCCTTTAAAATTTTTTATAAACTTTATTCTTTTTTAAAAAGACCTTTCAAATAAATAAAAACATCACACAACAAAATTAACTAGACCCAAAAGTCTATCCAACTCATTGAATTTCTATATAGTTAGAATAGGTATTTAGAATGGAAGCTGTGGAGCTTCATGTTAAATTTTAGACTTTTAGTACTGAATATATTTTATTGCACTCAGATTGACTGCAAGTAATCAGCACAAGTTATGAAAGAATATAAAGCTAACTGTTTATATACTTCTGATTCTGTCATGGATGTTTTGGTTTTGGTGGTAGATAAGCACTTAAAATATATTTAATGCATTGCTCCTAAGAGGGATGATGGCAACAGAATTAGATTTTGGCTGAAGATAGGAGCTGTGTTGCTAAATATCTCCCTTATGCATGCTACTGCTCCTAGTGCTCTTTTTACAAAGCACACACATGACCATGTCACTCTGTGATTTCTTTTATACTAAGAAGCCCAGACTCTGGACAATGCTGCTATCTTTTATACGTCTATCAAGTCCCTCTGTGCACTGTTTCTCCCTAAGCACACTGGGTCTTATGGGCTATGTCTTCTCACCTGGTACACCCTTCTCCTCTCCTCATTTAACCAGCTCCTACTCAACTTTCAAAGCTCACATTAAGTACAGCTCAGTCAAGTAGCTTCCCACAAGCCCCTTCCTTATTTGCCCACATTCATTCTCACCTCAGTATTTAATAAATAAAAGCCAATTACTGACAGATATAATGCTAAGGACAGAATTCCAAAGAACATATCCAGAAGAAAGACAGGAAATTTTAGAAGTGTGGAATTTTACAATTGGAAAGGGAACTAAGTGTGCTTATGGATGGGTATTATAGATTATTTTAACTGGGCAAAGATGTGTTATATTTGTTTATGCTGCAAAATATTACTTTAACTGTGTAAAGGTGTGTTACTTTTGTTTATGCCGCATTTGTTTAACAGTGTAATGATGTGTGTTTCATTATGTAAAGATGTGTTGCATTTGTTTCATCTTGCCTGCCTAAGGCACCTGATTGGTCTAATAAAAGGCTGAACAGTCAATACCTAGGCAGGAAAAGGATAGGTGGGGCTGGCAGGGAGAGAGAATAAATAGGAGGAGAAAGCTAGGCTCAAAAAGAATGTGAGAAGAGAGAGAAGGAGGAGAGAACAAGGAAAAAAAAGGGGGGGCCCACAGGGCAAGAAACCAGGCAGCCACCAGCCAGTAGACATGAGAAGCAGTGAAAGTAAGATATATAGAAGGAAGAAAGTTTAAAAAAAAAAAAAGGTGTTTTTTTTTTTTTTTTTTTTTTTTTTTTTTTTTTTTTTTTTGCACTGAGGCAAAAGGTAAAGAGAAACAGGTCAATTTAAGTTAAAAGAGCTAGCCAGAAATGAGGCTAAGCTGGGGCCGAGCATTCATAACTAATAAGAACTCTCTTAGCCGGGTGGTGGTGGCACATGCCTTTAATCCCAGCACTTGAGAGGCAGAGGCAGGCGGATCTCTGTGAGTTCGAGGCCAGCCTGGTCTACAGCGCAAGATCCAGGAAAGGAGCAAAGCCTTTCTACACAGAGAAACCCTGTCTTGAAAAAAAAAGAACTCTCCAAGTCATGATTTGGGAACTGGTTGGTGGCCCAAAAGAAAAAGCCTGGTACAGATGGGGATCAGACACACTAAATGACTACCTCAGTATCAAATAGCAGACATGTAAGATATGGGATTTCTGGTGCTACCTAGCCTACATTTTTCTGTAAGTCCATTAGAAAATAATTTTTAAGATTAAAAAATTATGTGTATGGGTATATGCCTGCATGGAGGTAAGTGCATGTGTGTGCAGTTGCCCTCAGAGGCCAGAAGTAGGTATCACATCACCTGGACTAGGGTTGTACAGTTGTGAGCCACCTGATATGAATGCTGGGAACTGAATTCTAGAACTCCATTAGAACAGTAAGAGCCCCAGCTCTAGGGGATTTTTAACCCCCTTCTTGCCTCTGAAGGCAAATGCACACACGTGTGCATATAATATACAGACACATACACATAATCAAAAACAAAATAAGGGCTCCCTCAAGCCTGGTAGCTTTGAAAGTGATTCAAGACATGTTCCTGCCAGATAGTGACAGCCCCATCCACTATAAGTAGGCATGCCATGCCAAGGACTGTTGGGCATGTTTGCCGTTGGCATCCAGACATTGATTTTCCAGTATTAGGACATGATCAGAGGGAATCTTGATTGCAGAAGCCTGTAGATCAAGAACATGGAGGCCTGCATGGCCTCATACCACTCTTCCAGGCCAAGAAGGACCACAGGACCTTGCAGATGCTTGGAGAGAACCTGGAGGAGGAGGGGGAGGAGGAGGAGGAGGAGGAGGAGGAGGAGAAGGAAACCATCATCACCAAGGCCATGTTTGGCTAGAAAGTGGGTGAGTCTGTGTTCCATTCCATGCACTGGCTGCTGCCACAGCTGAGTAAACTAAATTGTACTGGCTGTGCCCCATGGAGGAGATGAACAAGACCAGCTTCCTCTTCACCTGGTATATGTAGGGCCCAAGTACACACATAAATAAGTCAAGTAAAAATAATGATAATTATAAAACAAAATAAATCTCTTTAAAAATAATTTATTTGGAAAATTGTAGATGTAGATGTTTCAGCTTGCCAATAAGGTTGTACTTCAAACGAGATATGAAATGATTAAAATGTCAGTGTGACCTTGTCACTGATGGTTATCTAGGTTCTGAGTCATTCTCTAGAGAGGCTGATTGAAATTGTGTGTATGAGGTCTGGGGATGGTAGTAGTAGAGTATGTCCATGTGGACATAGAAAACTCTAAGTCATTCATAGGCTGGGCATGGTGATGCATACCTTTAATTCCAATACTTGGAAGGCAGAAGCAGTAGATCTCTGAGTTTGAGTCCAGCCAAGGTGACATAGGGAGACCCTGTCTAAACAAATATCAAAAAGAAACAAATAAAAATAATCCTAGGGGTTGGAAAGATGAATCAGTCAGCAGTTAAGAGCTTTTGCTGCTCGTGCAGAGGACCAGCATTCTTCTCCAAACACCCATTCACATGGCTCACAACTGCCTGTCAACTGCCTGTAACTCCAGATCTAGGGATATAATACCCCCTTGGCCTCCAAGATCATTGCATTTATGTGCAGAAATGTACACACACATACACACAATTTAAAAAATACTAAAAATCATTAATGTATGACAGTAGTATATATGCTCCTTTATTTAACCTGTTAACTAACATGATCTTGAGGAGGTCTTGTGGCATTGCTCATTGTGAAAGCACTTGCCCATCATATAGGAAGCCCGGGGTTTGATACCCAGCACTACAAAAATATCTAGTAGGATTCTAATTTTAAAGTGGCAGTAAGCATAAATAATATTTCAACACATTTGTAACAATTATCATATGATATGAGAATATTTTTGTTGAATAAACAACTTTATTTGTAAATTTAGTCACTACACATATCTTAAACATTTCAGTAGGATAAATTTAAGAACCATCTATAAGGCCTTCATTGTAAAGGGATTTTCCCAGCACAGCAAGTAACCAGATATAACTTAACCTGACACAATCTTAATTGACAGAGACCACATGAAATGGGGCCATATTCCTCCCCTATGCACGCTTACCTGGAAATACACAAGAAAAAGAGAGAACTTAGTATTTTCCCTCCTTGAGAAAAAACCTCAACCTAATTATGAGACCAACACAATGAAAATCTACACTAACTAGTTTAGAAAATTAATAACAGATAATAGTAGTATGAATAACATGATTTTGTTCTAGTGACAATATGAATAAATCCCCTGATAATGTTTGTATTATCAAATAGAGGATTACTTAACATGTGGTAGAATCAGGATTTATCCAAGGTATAAAACTTAAAGCATTTTTCTATTACAAAAATAAGTTCAGGCAGGGCAGTGGTGGCGCACCCCTTTAATCCCAGCACTCGGGAGGCAGAGGTAGGCGGATCTCTGTGAGTTCGAGGCCAGCCTGGTCTACAAAGCGAGTTCCAGGAAAGGTGCAAAGCTACACAGAGAAACCCTGTCTTGAAAAACAAAAACAAAAACAAAAATAAATAAATAAGTTCAGTATAGTGTGGAGAAAATCAACTAGACTCCAATCTAAACATACCTCAATGGCAAGTCTTCCCCCAACTGGGAGTGTAAGCAATTTAATTTGTTAAATTTTATTTTTTACTTTTAATTATGCATGTCTGTGTGTGGGTTTGTGCATCTGTGTGCAGTGCCTTGGGAGGCCAGAAGACAGTGAGAGATCCCCTGGAGCTGGAGTTACATGTATTTGGAAGCCAACCCTCACGAGTGCTTAAAACTGACTTCCAGTTACTAGTAAGAGCAGTATGCACTCTTAACTGCTGAGCCATCTCCCCAGCCCCTAAAATATTTAATTTTAAAATGTAGCACTATGACATGAGAAATCTATGCTGCATGTTCCATAGAAATCAGGCTTACTTTTTTCTTTTTCTTTCATTATTTTATTTATTTTTAAACTGCAGGTTACATTTTGCTTAAGACTTGTGTCTTTACCCTTGGGGGGGGGAAACCCACACACTCTTATCACAATGATATATGGTCAGACTTGACAGCCCCAGTTGTTACACATTTGGATCAACCCATGATTACATTTTTAATTGTTTTACTTTGTGTATATGTCTTAGTTATTTTTCTACTGCTTTGAAGAGACACATGGCCAAAACAACTTATAAAAGAAAACATTTAATTGAGGTCTTGCTTACAGTTTCAGAGGGTTAGTTCATGGTCATCATGGTAGTAGCTCAGAACTTACATTTGATCCACAAAGCCAGGGGGTGAGACTGGGCCTGTCATGGGCTTTTGAAACCCTGCCTCGGTGACACATCTCCTCTGATAAATACACACCTCCTAATCCTTCCTAAAATGGTTCTACCAACTAGGAACCAAGCATTCAAACATGAGCCTATGAGGAGCATTCTCATTCAAAACACCACATTCCACTCCCTAGCACTCATAGGCTTATAGCTATATCATAATGCAAAATGCATTTAATACAACTTCAAAAGTCTTCATAGTCTTTCATAATCTCAAGACTACTTAAATATCCAAAGTCCAAAGTCTCCTTTGAGACTCAGGGTAATCTGTTAACTCTAACTCCATGTGACATCAAAAGAAAAAGGCACAAAGAGAGAAAAGAGGGATTCTATAAGCAAGTACTTCAGGATCATGATGGGGGGACATGCAGAGATGACCAAACCAAACTAGAGGGAACTCATGAATGTTGGATCAATGGCTGTGGAGCCTACATGGGACTGGACTAGGCCCTTTGCATGGTGAGACAGTTGTGTAGCTTGATCTGCTTGGGAGGCCCCCTGGAGGTAGGATCAGAATCCATCTCGGGTGCATGAGTGGGCTTTGTGGAGCCCACTACCTATGGTGGGACACCTTGTACAGCCTTGAGGCAGGGGGAAGGGCTTGGACTTGCCTCTACTGGATGTGCCTCCCCATGGGAGGCCTTGCCTTCTTGTGGGTGGGAGTGGGGGGATTGGGAAAGGGAGGCTGTGGGGTCGGAAGTGGGGAAGAGGGGGATCTTTGATTGTTGTATAAAATGAATGAAAAAAAATTTCTAAATTAAAAAAGCAAAAAGAAAATTACATAATTCCAATAGCAGTGGTATAGAGTATACATTACCACTCCAAAAGAGGGGAAAGGGAGCATAGTGAGGAAATACTGGACCAAAGCAAGACTGAAAACCAGCAGGGAAAACTCCTAATCCCCCGTAGTGTAGAGGTTTAGGGCATGCATGTGGCCACACCACAGGTTTTTTTAAAGATTAGTGTGTGTGTGTGTGTGTGTGTGTGTGTGTGTGTGTGTGTGTGTGTTTCTGTGTGTGTCTGTGTCTGTGTCTCTGTGTGTATCAAGGTGCCCATGGTGGCCAGAATAGGACATTGGATCTCCTGGAGCTGCAGTTACAAGCAGTTGTGAACTAACCTGTGTGGGTAAGGGAATGAGAGTCTTCTGGAAGCACTACACTGTAGTGATTTGAAAGAAAATACCCCACAAAGGGAGTGGCACTGTTAGGAAGTGTGGCCTTGTTGAAGTATGTATGGTCTTTTTGGAGGAAGTGTGTCACTGTGGAGGCAGGCCTTGAGGTATTATATGCTCAGTCTCAGTCCACTTCCAGTTGCCAGCATATCAACATGTAACAGCTCCTTCTCCAGCACCATGTCTGTCTGCACGCTGCCATGTTCCCCACCATGATGATAAAGGACTAAACCTCTGAAACTGTAAGCCACCACCTCAATTAAATGGTTTCCTTTTATAAGAGTTGCTGTGGTCACGATGTCTCTTCACAGCAATAGTAATCCTAAAAAACACATGCACTCTAAACCACTGAGCCAACTCTCTAGTACATACCACAGATTTATTTTTTATTCATTTGCTCTGATTTCAATCCATAACACTATCTAAACTAGGCATGGTGGTACATACCTATAATCTCAACACTCAGGAACTGGAGGCAGAAAAATCGGGAGTTCAAGGCCATTCTCATCTACACAGCAAGTCAGAAGCCTGCCTGGACTACATGAGATACTGTCTCAGGAAAAAGAAGAGTGCAGGATAGGGATGTAGCATGAATCCTAGGTGGTCTTAGTAATAAAAACCCAGAGCCAGACATTGGGGTAAATGCTGAAAGATCAGTAAAGGAGCCAGCCACTAGAGAGACCTCTTAACCTCTACCAAATCCTTGGCCTAAAAGGACCAAACTCCTGTCTCCACTCCACCTTATCACTTCCTCTCTCTGTCCAGCCATATCATTTCCTGCTTCCTCCTCCCAAGTGCTGGGATTAAAGGTGTGTACCACCACTACCTGGCTTCTAGTTGCTAGCTACGCACTCTGATCTTCAGGCAAGATTTATTTTTGAGAGCACAAACAAAATATCACCACATTTCCTCTTTTTGTCTAAAATAAAAAAGGTTACAACTAATATAAGAGAAATGATATACAATAAGTACAATAACTATATACAATATATAGTCAATAAATATATCAATAATATCTAGTCCATTAACAATTGACAAATTCACAGAAAATGCGCCATATCTATCCTATCTTGGTAAGTTCAAAATGTTGTACCTAATTCAATTTCTTTCCTAACTTGCATAACCGAAACTATCTTTTAATGTCTCTCAACCTTATACACTTTACACCTCTTTAGTGAATTTCTTTTCTGAATCTGGTAACAAGGAAAACTATAACTATAAAGTCTTCAACTCCATCGGAGAAGCCAAGAAGGAAATATTACCTGAGTAAGCAGGAAGTGCAAGCAAGCATCTTCCAAAAACTGTGACAAATGACAGAAACAGCTGGCTGCCTGGACAGTCACCCAAGGTTCCTCTGTAATATAGGAACATCTATCTTCGGCCTTCAGGCCTAGAATATCTGACAGACTCATCTGTGAAGCAGGATTTTCTGAAGGGCAGTCCTACTTTATCTTGGCAAAGTTTGGCAGTCCTTTCTTTTGTGTCCTGCTTGTCCCATTTGGACAGCATACTGTCAGCAGTCGGGGCAAGGGCACTTTCTTGCCCAGTGGCTAACTTTTGCCACAAAGAAAGTAAACTCCATATTGAGTTTCATCAATGCCCATCATCTTCTCCAAAGTAGATTGGTGCTGCCAGGAGCAGACATGTCTCATTGTCACTAAAAAGAACCTATGTTATTAAAACATCTTAAATGCCATATTTTATAGATCTCTGAAGTGTAAGATGAGTTGCTAAATGGTCTTATTAATTAAAAAACCTGGAGACAGATATTCAGTCAGGGTGAATGCTGAAAGATCAGAGAAACAGAGTAATCTAACCTGCATTTCCTTACTATCCTGAATAGTTGGTAATAATAACTTTCAAGGACTAGAAATTTGCATTACATTGTTAAATGACTTGTATAGGCACAATACCTTGAACAAGAGTAGAAATGTATGTACAGTATGTTCTAACAAAAATAATTTCAACTTTGTATCAATATGCAATAACCCATATCAATGTAAAATATTTAAAGCTAGTAGTTGCTTTTTTAAAGTAGATTCAATAATCTACCCTTTTATCCTATCATTTCTATATCCCCCTTTTTCCTTTCTTTTTTTTCAAAACAAGAACCCTGAATCTAATCTCCTTTGTTTAGCTTTTTTCCCCTTTTTCTTTAACCATTACCAATAACAACTTGTAACCAACCACCCTAAACAATGACAAATATCCATAACCCATTGAAAGACCAAAAACCACCCACCCCACCTCTTGGAAATGTGGGCATCATGCTCTTAAATTTACTTCGTTCTGTCTGAGGGTGGTGGCATCTCTAGGGGATCCTGAAAAGAAAAATTTGGGTTAATTGTCAAGTCCTAGGAGAAGGAGCTGTATCATTTGTTGTCTAGTCTCTGCAGGGCTTGTCTCAAGTCCTGGCTGGAATAGTCTGTGAGGCTGCATCATCTCAGCTAGCCACCTGGAAATTGTCCTGAGCAGTTTGTAGTCCAAAGCCGATCTTTAGGTGGTGTTTGTTAGCTTAGTGGTATTATCATAGTGGAGGTGGAACAGTCATTGTGGGGTCCCATCATCTTTTTGGAGACTTCAGAAATCACATTTGGTCAGATTATTCCTTTTCTTGGTAATTTTTTTCTGGGTATTCTCCCTTCTTCTTTGGATGCTTATTTGTCCAAACTTTAAATTCCTCAAGATGGTTGTTTTTATTTTCCTGGAAAGACAAAAATAAAACCCTCCCCAACCCTATTTTGAGGAGTTTCCCTTTTGGCAAGTTATATCTGCTCAAATGAAAAGCTTTTGGTAGTTTAAGGAGTCACCAGCCAGACACAGAGGAAGCAAGATAAGGCAGTACTGAGAAAAGGTACCAAGCCACATGGCTAAACATAAATAAGAATTATGGGCTGCCAGACACTGCCAGCCACCGCCAGGACAAGCAGCATGTAAAGATGCCGGTAAGCCACAAGCCATGTGGCAAGGTACAGAATTATAGAAATGGATTAATTTAAGATATAAGAACAGTTAGCAAGAAGCCTGCCACGGCCATACAGTTTGAAAGCAATATAAGTCTCTGTGTTTACTTGGTTGGGTCTGAGCGGCTGTGGGACTGGCAGGTGAGAGAGATTTATCCTGACCGTGGGCCAGGCAGGAAAACTCTAGCTACAGATGGCGACTGCCGCCAGTGGGCCGTGAGTGAGAGCAAAATTGGATGATGAACTGATGTGGAAATAAGAGGAACAGGCCCACAAAGAAAGACGTCAAAAAAGGTATACAGAAAAAGAGAAAGATAAAAATTCAGAGACAAAAGATAGATGGATTAATTTAAGTTAAGAAAAGCTGGCTAGAGCATCAAAGTTTCTCTGCCTTCCCCGGGAATCTGCGGTTTGGATCAATCCTTCCCACGCGGTCTCCCCAGGCCTGCGGGTGAGCGGATCGCCGGGAGCTTGGGTGAGAGGTGCGGCGTGGTCGTAAAGAGCACAGGGAAGGAGCAGTGGCCAGGACTCCCCGGGTGACCCTTTGGGGCTCGACAGAGCTGGGTGAACACAAGAAGAGGAGCTACAAGGTTCAGGTCAGGGATGCCCGAACCCGCACAGTGGATGTTAATCACCTTGCTGATTGCTTCTCAATTGGGAACTAGTGGAGAGCACAGCGGGGCAGGTGCACCCTGCGGGACCTGGGCTCCACGCCGCAGGGATTAGTCCAGCTGTGGCTACAGAGGCAACGACGAGGGAGGACGCCGCAGTGCTCGCCGGAACCTGAAGGATCGAGGAGCCAGAGAAGGAGGAGGACATCAGGGCCCAGCCACCCAGCTATACAGCAAGCCACGGAGTAAGAGGTGTCTTTGGATCCTGTATTTCAAGAAGCTCTCAAAAGAACTTATCAAGATCACCCAACCACCGAACCAGATCACCAGAATCATAAGTATACACCTCACCGACTGAGAACAGGGGTGGTCAGCTTGCCCAGGGAACCAGATTTTTAGTTTCTCATTTCCTGGTGCTTGAAGTTTCTCATTTCTGAGGCTTGGAGGTGTAAGCCTGAAGGGTTAGGGTCTTACACCATCTGCACTGAGCAGAGAAAGAGATGAGTAGACGCCAACGGAAAAATACAGGCAACAACATAAAGACCTATATGACAGCACCAGAACCTACCGACCCTACAATTGCAAGTCCTGAACATACCAAGGCAGAAGAAACAGAAGAAATCAATCCTAAAAATGACTTTAAGAAGATGATAGAGGCCCTTAAAGAAGAAATAAAAAAATACCCTTAAAGAGGAAATAAAAAATTTCTTCAAAGAGGAAACGAAAATTTTCATTAAAGAGGAAATAAAAAATTCCCTTAAAGAGGAAATGAAAAACTCCATTAAAGAAG
>CABHPH010045707.1:1460-31042 GCA_902168325.1 Peromyscus nudipes | reverse complement strand
TTGATTGATTGATTGATTGATTGTTTTTAATAAATCCCTTTGCCCTTTAAGCAGACTCCCTGGATTTTTTTGCTTTATCTGGCACCCAACATGGGTGGGCCATCCATGGCCCTTATCCACGTGGAGAAACTTTCACATGGGCTAGTCTTTTTACACCCCCCACTTCCCCCTCATCCCCTTACCCCATCCCCCACCCCCGCCAGCTCAGATCCTGCCCAGGGCTTCCACAGGTTTGCTCAGAGCATAGCAGTTCCCCTCTGCCCACCTCGCTGGTGTGGGGATAGTATCCGCAAGCTGCTGGATTCCTCTCACATCTTAGGGTGCCTGGTGTATCTCACCACATTTGCACATTTGCGCTGTGTGCCACTCATGGGCAGCCCGGGTGATCTGTTGCCTGCTGGAGCTGGAGGCTGCTCAGATTCTACCCACGGAGACCGGGTCCCTCCTGAACCGCCCCTACGTTCCCAGGCCTGGAGTCTCCCGACCTGTGTCTATGTTCCACAGCCCAGAGCTAGCTAGCACGAGATCTCTTCCTTGCCAGCAATCAGCCGTGCCCATGGCAGATTTGTACTCCTCATTTTGAGCTACCGCTGAGTGCCTGAGTGCCACTGGTTACCAGAGCTCTCTAGGGCACTTCCCGGAACAGTGCCCGGCGTCGCTGCTGCTGCACATCCCTCACCAGGGATTGAGGCTGACAGCTGGCCGAGCCCGCGCACCTGCACGCCCACTCGCCCCATGTCGCTCAGCAGCCCGCCAAGGGGTTGGACAGACTTGACCTCCCCCGACCCTCTGCGCAAGACTGCGCGATGCCGGCTATATAACCGCTGGTTCCGTGGTCCCAGATACCAGCAACTAACTGTATGCCTTTTCATGGTCAGAGCTACGCACTAGCGCAGTGGGCGAGACAGCCTGGGCCCACAGAGGCCAGAGAGTGCCAACAGGCGCCTCCCTCTTGATTAAACCTGTTCTTTGTAGCTGTTTAAGTCTATACAGGTCAGCATCTTTGGAACAGAGCTTCAGGACCTGCTTTAGGGCTATACCTCCGCCACCTGCTGGCCGAACATCGCTACTACACCCAAAATTTACCCAACATGGTAAATTACCTCTAGAACATCTGGACACTCAGGACAATCTCTCCAGGAGCTTATCTGAGGTAAGATTATTCATTAAATTTATACCCTAAACTGATTAATGAGTGAATAAATAAATAAATAAATAAATAAATAAATAAATAAATAAATAAATAAATAAATGAAATTTTTATCTTTATAAATTTTAAATATTTCTCATAAAATGGCAGATAATATAACTATTCAGGAATTTAAAAACTTCTTTGCTTATACTATGGATGAAATATTACAAGACATATTTGACCTTCCTGGAATGTATACAATGTTTGCCATAATAATGATTAGCATAATGATTCATATGATATCATTGAAAAACTGGCTTAATAACAACACCAAAAATGAGACATTATTGGACTGATAGAGATTACACAGCTTCAATACATAGAATGCTAGGCAGCCTTTCGTCCTGAACCTGTGGGTATTGAAACCACTCCTCTCCTCTTTTAATATGCTGAGAGAGGTTCAAGATCATGAGACACTCTCATTGAGATGTTCAAGTTGAGATCTCAAAACCTAAGGGGAGCATCTGAGGCAGCTCAGCATGTAAAGTGAGGGGAAACAAGAGAAAAGACCAAGGCCCGAGGGTAGACTGATTTGAGTGGGTTAAAGCGGATGTGGAGCATGAGAGAGAGTGCTAAAAATGACTTCGAAATGTGAGAATGGAGTTGCCTTCTGCTGCAGGGGCTCAGGTCATGGGAGATTAAAGATGAGAGGGAACTCAGATTTGGATAGGTTAGCTTTGGGAAGCCCACTGAACACGCATGCTGGGCTGTTCAGGGAGATCAGACTGTGCACTTTACAAGGAGGCTGATGAGAAGCCATCTGTAATGTTTGGTCTTGGTGGTCAACTTTACCACATTAACAGATATCTAAGACTGAAAAAACACACTTCTATGTGTCTGTGGGAGTGTTTCCAGAGAGGATTGACATGTAAGACAATGATTGGTGAGGAAAGATCTGTCCTCAATGAAGCAGCCGCTTCTATTGGGCTGTAAATCCTGGTGAAGAGAAGCCTAGGTGGGCGTCAGGCCATGGAGAGCCATTTTCTTTGTGGAGCAGTAGCGCCTGTCATCACTGCACTCATCCACCCATGCTGTATAACCCAGTCCAATAATCTCCTTGCGCAATACATACACATTCTTTTGTTTCTGTTATGATAGAAGATCCTGACCAGGTCCAGTTTCACTAAGTGGAGAGTTAAATACTAGAGGCCCTTGGAAGCCCATGAGTTGTGTGAACAGGCTACTTTGCATCTCACTTTCCCAGCCACCGAGATTAAGCCGAGTTTCTCCAGGAATTGGTATTGATTTTTCAACAACTACACTGGTACATGAGAGCTCTCTAATGCCATCAGTGGTCAGAGTTTGACACCCCGTGTGAAATGAAGGACTTATGACCACCTGTCTCTAGAGCCTGTCTCCTTGTGCCTAGAACTCATTTCCAGGTTTTCAGATGTTAGGGATGAGCACAGAAGTATATTTTAATATAAGGCAATTTGTGCTTATCCTTTAAGTTTTTTTCAATTTTTGAGAATTCTATGAATAAGTACACTGTATTTACATCTGTTTGAGCCCCCTTCCTTCCCCCAACTCTTCCCATGACCCCCTTGAATTTATGACCTCTCTTGAATTTATGACCTCTTCTGTGATTATTATTGTTGTGAGTATATGTATACATATGTACACATATACATCTCACAAAGTCCAATGAGTATTGCTCATATGTATATGTATTTAGGACTGTCTACTTAGGCCTGGGTGACCTATCATGAGACTTGTCCCTGAAGAACACTCCCTTAGCAGTCATTGGCTGCTTATAGCTCTTCATCTAGAGGTGGGGCCTTGGGAACTTTTTCCCCAGACACGTCGGCATGACTGTTTTTGTGCAGGTCATGTGCTAGCATATATTGTTGAGAGATCATGGCTGAGAGCTTTCTTGTCCTGTCCAGAAGATAGCATCTTTCAGCAGTCATCCTGGTCCTCTGGCTCTTAAAATCTGTCTGTCCTGCCTTCACGGTGGTCCCTGAACCTTAAGTATAGGAGATGCGTTGTAGATGATCCAGTGGGCTCAGCTCTCCACAGTCACTATTCTCTGTCCTTAGCCAGTTGTGTCTGTAATGGCCTTGATCTGTTGGTTATCAATTTTTTTGATGAGGGGGAATAGCTGTGCTTTGTGTATGAGGACAAGTACTTAGAAGGCACTTGGACACTATATTAACTTAACAAAGTGGCAGTAATAGGTTTTCTTCCAAGGTTTATGACCTTTCCAGCTATGGTTCTTTCCTATTAACTTCCCTTTAAGTACAACCAGGTGGTTGTTAGTTACTCCCAACATATCAGTGCCATCATTCACATCTGGGGTCTCTTGCCGTGCTGGTCATTGTTGTGTTCAGTTTACAGAAGGACGGATGATAACTTCTTCCTTGGCAACTTGCATAACACTTTCTGACACTAGGAGAGCTGGTGCTCAGGAAGGAGGATTCCAGGTCAGCACCAGCTTGATCTTCCCAATTTTGTAATGGACCTGTGTGGTGTCTTCAGCAACAGTTTTGGCTGGCAACCAAGAACAATAGCCTTGATGGGGTCTCCTGGACCTCCTGACAACTCAAAGGGAAGTATCAATTGCTGGTATTGGGATTTCTGTCACAAAGTCTCTGGCTCTTGGGAGAGCATTATTCTCCATGTGGAGTAGCTCCATTTAAACTATATCTGTGTACATATGTATTTATTATATGTATATTTTTAAGTAATCTTATAGAATATAGGTTTCCCTATGGCTTTTTCAAACATTCTTAGTATTATTTATCACTCCTCTGTGGTGGTATTGTGTTCCCCAAAATATTGTGCACCCTAATAAACTTATCTGGGGTCAGAGACAGAACAGCCACTAGATACAAAGACTAGAAAATGGTGGCACTCACACCTTTAATCCTAGCATTCCAGAGGCAGAAATCCATCTGGGATCTCTGTGAGTTCAAGGCCACATTGGAAACAGGCAGGCGTGGTGACACATGCCTTTAATCCCAGGGAGTGAGCCTTTAATCCCAGGGAGTGATGGTAGAAGGCAGAAAGGTATATAAGGCGTGAAGACCAGGAACTAGAAACATTTGGCTGGTTAAGCTTTTAGGTTTTGAGCAGCACAGTTCAGCTGAGAGCCATTCGGATATGAGGACACAGAGGCTTCCAGTCTGAGGAGACAAGATCAGCTGAGAAGTTTGCCAGGTGAGGTTAGCTGTGGCTTGTTCTGTCTCTCTGATCTTCCAGCATTTCTCTGGAAGATCATTTCTCTGATCTTCCAGCAAACCTGGTCCAGGTTTGTTTTTGTTAATAAGAACTTTTTAAGGTTCCTGCTGCACTCCTCCCTCTCTCTCCCTCTGCATTACTCTCCCTTTCCTCTTCTCTGTTAGATTGATCTGTTTATCTTTTTGGAATAAAAAAAATACATTTCCACTGCAGAGTCACATTTAGCTTTTAAGCCTGTTACCATAGCAAGAGCTCTCTATCCCCAGCTTTCCCTGGCTGCATTGTTTATATTTCTTGGCCAATATCTGAGGCATTTCTCTTCTCAGTCTCATGGCACCACTGTCTACTCCTTTTTTGTGTTGTTAACATTTGTGTACAGTACCTGTGAAATCACATGGAGACTTCATGTGCACCCCTCTCCCTTCTCCATTTGTAGAAGAGACAAAAACATATTGATTGGCTGTTTTCTGATGCCAGCTGCACAATGTGCTTAGGCTTGGGACATTCCACTGCTAGTTGTCACACATGTGTTGAACTGACAGCACCCTGTCTGCGCTGTTAAACAATGACTCATTCCTTCTGTTGTGCTCTTGTCCCAGCACCATTTCTGGGACTCAGAGCTCACAGAATGCTTACTCAGTCTTCATTTCTGTTTATTTCCCTATTTGTTTATATCATTCCTGGCCTGTGGACTCTCATTTTTCCTTTCTTGATTTTTTTGATTTTGTTTATTTTCTCTGTTCTCTTATTTCCAGCTCAGGTGAACATTTTTCACAGACTTGCCAGTTGAGGAAATGTGTGTGTGTGTGTTTCCACTGAAAGGGAAAGTTCAGCATTGTATTCTTTCCATATGTACTTCATTTAACTCAGATGCTTTTCTGGGAAGACCCTATGTTAAAAACAAGCAAACAAACAATAATAATAAAACACTAAAATGATGCTTCATTCCAACAGTTTATAAAGTGGTCTACCCTTTCTTGGGGTATTAGATGTCACCTAAAGCAATGATCAGTTCAGAAACTAAGAGAAGTGAGGGAGGATTGAAGGATTGGAGACCTATGGAGGCAAGACTATAAGTACCAATTCTAAAACAGATAGGCAGTACTTAGAGCAGATGTTGCAGTAACGCCCACGCTATTGTAACCCATTCACCATGTCCGAGCGAGGGGCTGTAGATTAAAAAAAAAAGAGACAAGAGACAGTGAGTCATTTGCCACAGCAGAATACCAAATGCCCTTTATTGAAGGAGGGAGGAAACCTTAAATACAGGCTTACAGCACAATGTCATAGCCACGTGAAGATGGCTGCCACACAGAGAATCTGGATTATGTTCTCTTTGATATTCGTAACTGAAGAAAAACATTTGATTGCAAAAGCTGTTGAGTTATGCCAAAATGTATATTTTAAAGGTACCTTGACTTCAAAATTTGGATGTAAGGATATGTTGCTTTGGAAAGGAAGCTCTGATTTTGTTTCCACAGAAAGCCAGAGGCTATGGATTTGTTCCAGATTAAGATACATCAGGTTTGACCAGCCAAGACCCCCTGAAAGGTCTCCGATGACACCATGGCCCAGATGATCCAACATCCAGATTGGTTTCAAGGCAACTGGCTCAGACGATACACCCTCACAGACTACTCCATAATCCTAAAATTTTCTTTGTGTCCCCATAAGATACAGCGCCCCCCTCAAGCAGGAAGTAGTAAGAGAAGCTACGCCCAAATTCCCAAATATACCAAGCTGGCTTTGGAGATGTGTAAAAGTTAAAACCTTCCTCTTTAAAAAAAAATAAATAAAAAATAAAAGAGAAGGGGAAGTGCTGTGGATGGTCTGTATGTCAAATTGCTCTGATTGGTCAATAAATAAAACACCAATTGGCCAGTGGCCAGGCAGGAAGTAGGCAGGACAAGGAGAGAGGAGAATTCTGGGAAGTGGAAGGCTGAGTGAGGGGACACTGCCAGCCACCGCCATGACAAGCAGCATGTGAAGATGCCAGTAAGCCATGAGCCATGTGGCAAGGTATAGATTTATAGAAATGGTTAATTTAAGATATAAGAACAGTTAGCAAGAAGCCTGCCACAGCCATACAGTTTGTAAGCAATATAAGTCTCTGTGTTTACTTGGTTGTGTCTGAGCCGCTGTGGGACTGGTGGGTGACAGAGATTTGTCCTGACTGTGGGCAAGGCAGGAAAGCTCCAGCTACAAGCAGATATAAGGTAGGCCATAGGAAGAGCTACTGTGTGATTTAGTAGGCTGAGGTTTTTTCTACTAGCATACCCAGCTTGGGGGAAGATGGAGCTTGGAATGCAGCTTGTGGCTCACCATACCTGACTGGGCCATTTTAATGTGAATAATTGATTAAAACTCTTCTGGGCAAGTCTTCAAGGTATTTCTGGACAAGGTTAACATCTGTACAGTAGACTGAGTAAGGCAATGTACTCCCCACTGCAAATAGGGCTCATCTAATCCATTGAGGTCCTAGCAACATAAAGGTAGAATGAGGGAGAATTCCCTGTCTGTCTTCAAGCTGGAGCAGATTTTTTGATTTCACATTTGGACTCAGACTGTAACCCACACTGTTGTTCTCCTGGTTCCCAGATCTTCAGTGTCACATAAGTCAATACTGTTGGCTCTCTAGCAATCAGGCTCAGCTCTTGTGTCTTCTTAGCCTCTGTGATTATATTCTATAATAAATCAATGTCTGTACGTTCTCTATATATACATTCATCTGTCCATCCACCCATCCATCCAGCCTTCCACCTAGAGGTCTGTCTACCTGGCTTTGTTTATTAGGAAAACCCAGAGCAGCACATAGCTGGACACATCATTGCAGAAAGGCGTACCTATTGCTAACTCATACAAAGCTTCCCTTATGGATTAACCAGGACTTCAGAGTTGATTTGGGCATGGGTGTGGAAAGATTGGTGGATATAGCTGAAAACTCATATTCCCCTTTATTTCAATGTAGCTTAGGGGTTGGCTATGGGGTGAAACTCTGCTTAGTCAGTCTTGCAACTCTAGATGGACAGAAGCAAACAGGGCCTTAGTTCCTTGGATGGATGAGTGATGAATCTTTAGAAGGTACTTTGTTGGTTGGAGAGTAACAAAGTAGGGATGAATAATATCCATCAAATACTCAAACTTCACATGTTTAGTCACATACTATAATTTAGAAACATGTTCCCTTCATATTTTGACAGAAGACCTGATTCTTATCGCTATTTTCATTTTAAAGGTGTAGAAACCAAAGCTAGAAAGGAGATGCCATGGCCTAGTTGTAACTGGAGGTCAGTTTTCTGTCCTAGTTAAGCTTGCTATCTTAGTTCCACACAATTTCAGATTTTACTGAAATCCTCTGGTCTCAGTTCTTAGAAAATATGGGATGATCTTTTCAGGAACATACTTTTCTTAAAGCACCAACATTGGGAATCTGGATGGTATGGAGTTTATGTCTTTTGTAACGAGATAATGGGCCTATCATTACATATGCTAGTGTAGTTTCCTGCTGTCATTGTCTGAGGCCTTGTCTATTCTAATAGCTCTAGAGATGAGAATCCATACACTTTCAAATGCACCCTGATAGCACATGGACACATGTTAAGTACAGATTCACGCACACACACACACACACACACACACACACACACACACACGACACATATAAAATGTGGCCATTTTATTCAGTGATTTACTAAAAGGAGTACTCAAACTTTACTCAGGCCACCATGGTGTTACAGAGACCTCTGTAACAGGCCAAACGAGAAGTTTTGTTTGCAGTACCTGAGGTGCTTACCCTCTGCCAGTAGTGAACAAATAGCAGGAATGTATGATGTAATTGAGACTT
The DNA here is from genome assembly GCA_902168325.1 of Peromyscus nudipes. Taxonomy (NCBI): domain Eukaryota; kingdom Metazoa; phylum Chordata; class Mammalia; order Rodentia; family Cricetidae; genus Peromyscus; species Peromyscus nudipes. The sequence goes on along the minus strand of CABHPH010045707.1, from coordinate 22,826 downwards.
CTGTGTACCCCACGGAGAAGATGAAAGTCACCTGGAGAACACATGTGTTAGTTTGGTTGTGCTTCCCACTACTCTGCTTGGCTCTATGATTCCTTGAACTTTTACGTAAGCTTCCCTCTGGGGCGCTGAATGCAAATTAAAGCAACATAGTTATCTACACTTTGAACCAGAAATAACAGCATTGGAGGACCAGCACATTATATTTACAAGCACTAGTAACAGATTCCTGAACAGTTGTCTAAGCAATGGTAAGCCTCACATTCACACATAACCGGAGGAGGGTTGGTAAACATTCTAGGAAGAGAATATTTAAAAGAAAATGACAGAAACAGATCTCAAAAACTGCTTCAGAATTATCTTCCCTGACATATTACTGCTTACCGAAAGGTTCAGCTCTAGGTTGCAAAGCTGTGGCCTATTAGGGACAGGAAGAAATCCAATGGCTATTCTTAGGTCTCAAGTGAGCTTTCACTCTCTTTGACAAATGGAAGCAAGGCGAGCCTTACTTTCCAGCTCATATACTCTTGGATGTGATAGAAGCTTGAGCACTCTACAAAAGGATTTCCTCTAAGAGAGGAACACCTTAGATTGTAAGGGATTTTCCTCTGGTTCACTATTGGCTTCTATTTGACTCTGGTTTGTGTTAGTGCCTGACTCTGGTGTGCTCACAAATCACCTGGGGTCCTGTTCAAGGGCAGATGCCTCTTCAATAATCCTGAGATACAGGTGGAGAGCCTGATTGCCCAGTGCTGCTGGCCCGTGGGGCTTGGGAGACCTTGTAAAGACAAAATGAAGTTTCCCTCTCTGGTCTTTTAGTCGCTTTCCACTCTCCTGCTGGTGTGATCTCAGGGTGCCTGGGGCTGTCATTTCCAACACCATTCCTCATCTATAACTGAGAGTATTTAAGAGAGCTTTTGCTCACTGTTTTGGCCATTAGATTCAAGATGAAGGGATCCATTTTCAGTGGTGCTGGTGGGCGATGTTGTCTGTTTTGGTGCTGTGAAGTTGAGACTTCAAGACAAATGAACCAGCCAGCTGCATGGTAGTGCAGAAGCAGGGAGCTTCATGTGTCAACATCTCTGATGGGCATATCATTAGGTTTAGAAACTTCCAATGCTCCTAGAGAAACCAAAGAGACAAGCCACTACTCCCTTCCTGGTACATTATTCTGCAACTAGGATTCTTTACTAGGTGGCAAAGTCTAGAGACTCACCTTCTGCTATCTTCAAAGCCTGTTCTCGTTTTTTTAATTTGCTTTTTCACTAATGCTCCAAAGTTTTATTTTTTATTGCTTTTTAAATTTTCATTTACTTTATTTTTTCATTTTTCATTTGCTCTTTCAATAATGCTCAAACTCTGTCTCATTTAATTCACTACAGAGGACCTCAGGCTACCTACTTGGGGGCTCTCAAACTTCTCCCTTTTCTAGCAAATGTGGACATCAGAAGCAACTCCATTACCAGCTCCAAGAGTTTGGCCTGAGCCTCAGACTCCTTCTCTGAAAATGAAGTAGTAACGCATCCTGTAGGTGATCACTAAGACTGTGCATTCATTGTTGAGAAAGCACTTCTCCAGTCACAGTGTGGCTGTGACACCTTGAGGCAGGGCTAAGTCTGTTCTGAAGGGCACTGAGTAGGACTCCATTTTTAGTCTCCTATTTACCACACTGACGTTTTCAGGGTGGGGGGAACTTGACACAAACATCTTGGTTGATATCACAGCTGTCAGAGCCTGGACTGTTGGAGAAAGAGAGAACAGACTTCCTTCCTAATCTGCCTGATCCACTGTGACTTCCATATACAAGACAAAACAAAACAGATCTCACACAATGTGTGACGAGGTGTGGTGTTTTCACTTGTAAGACATGAATCAGGTGACATTTTTTGGTAATTATGACATATGTCATAATTTAATGAGTCGAAATCATTTGTTTTGATTAAACTAATTACCAGCTATTCGGTTCATTCTAGTCCTTTTTGTATTCATTCGTAGGCTAACCCCAAAGCTAGAACGGAAACTAGGATAAAGGCTGTTAATATTATTGTGTTAATATTATATATTTGAATGGCTCATGGTAGTGGTAGTAGTAGTGCAATTTCTAAATCAAATAGTAGGAAAGTAATTGCTACTAGAAAGAATTTTATGGAAAATGGGAGACGGGCTGAGCTTATAGGGTCAAATCTGCATTCGTAAGGATTTGCTTTCTCAGTGTAAAGATTGAGTTGAGGTAGTCAAAAGGCGATTATAATTAAGCATGAAGATAGAGTAATGTTTACTAGTAAGATTATAAGTATATTTATTACTATCTTCTAGGTTATGTCTAGATCTAACTGATTGGAAGTCAGTTGTACTGATTATACTAAGAAAGTAGAATCCTCATCAATAGATGGAAACGTATAGGAAAAGTCATACTACGTCTACGAAGTGTCAGTATCATGCTGCTGCTTCGAAGCCAAAGTGATGTTTGGATGTAAAGTGGTATTTTAGTTGTCGTAATAGACATACTATTAGGAATGTGGATCCAATAATTACATGGAGTCCATGGAATCCTGTTGCTATAAAGAATGTGGATCCATAAATTCCGTCTGAGATTGAGAATGGGGTTTCAAAATATTCTATGGTTTGGAGAATGGTAAAGTAGACTCCAAGTAGGATTGTGATGAATAGAGCTTGGTTTATGTTATTACGTTTGCCTTCTATTAGGCTATGGTGGGCTCATGTGAGGGACTGCACTCTTCCAGATGTGATGGCTCAGGGTTGAGGACAAGCAGCAGTGGATGAGATCTGCAGGGATTTTGCCTTGCAAGTCAGCCCTGATAGGTAGGCCCTGCATTTAGCACTCTATTTTCTCTGTCCCCGAGGTTATGGATTCTCAAAAATGTTTCACATGATGGGGCCTGCAGTGGCTGTGTTGTTGTGTGTGATCTGTTGTTTCCCATATGGAGATCCCTTCAGGAAGCCTCCCTCCTTTTGTGCTTTTCTTGTGCGCACATCAGAGCATAGGCACCCCAGGGACTGAGCTGCAGACACATTTGAACAACTTCTACTGAGCTTCTACAACAAACACTTTACTGGCCAGGTGTGGTGGAGGATTCACTGATGAATGAAATCCTTGCCCTCTGAAAAGGAGGGGGCGGGGTGGGATCAGTAGTTATTCACCAGCCATAGAGCCAGGAAGACAGCAGCAACTAAAGCATGCCTTGTTTTAAGTGGTATTCTACTGGCTTCCTGTAGAGGCTACAAACCTACTGCCTTAAAATAACAGAAATGCAGTCTTTCATAGAAAGGCAGAAATCTGAAAAGAATCTCACAGAGTTGAAATGGGTGTATCAGGAGACTGTGCTCCTCTGAAAGCCCCCAGCAGTATCTGTTTTTGACTCTTCCAGCTTCCAGTGGCTGCTACAGAGACTAGAGGAGACTACAAGGCTCCAGACCCTGCTTCTGTGGCCCCACTGCCTCCTCCTTGTCCCCTGAGATACTGTGATACCATCTCAGACTCTCTCTTCCCAGACTGGTTGAGACGAAGGATGGGAGGGTGTGTTCCTTTTTGCATCATTGTGACCAAATCTAGCAAGAAAAAACATGGGAAGATGGGGGATATTTTGGCTCATAGTCTTAGCAAGTCCATTGGGCACAGAGGCATAATTCTGGACTCAACTGGGTGCCAAAGGTGAACAGTAATGCATTTGTGCTGAGTTTTGCATGTTTCCTGGGAAATTGACTCTTGGTGAAACAAGACAGAATGTTTCTATAGTTGCCTGTGCTTCTGGGCTCAACACAGATAAAGTGAGGTCTATTCTGTCTTACCATGCAGATTGCTTTTGTCTGGCATCATCAGCAAAAATCCTGTCAACTGAAGGCATTTTGCAGAAATTTGAGGCTAAGTCATTATAGTCACATTTTATACTAATTTTAAACAATTTTGAAAAGGTTCCAACTGTTTACCATTTCTTCAACTTCCCCCACAGAACAATTAATTAATTACTAAACAGTATGAATAATTAATTACTTAACAGTAATTAATATTTTCAAAATTAAGAGGGCTTGTGCATATGTTGTGGGTTGTAAGACAATCCAAACAGAGAGAATAGAGGAACCCAGACAAAAAAAAGTCCCTGGAATGCTTGTTCCCTTCAACCTCATTCTTTTCTCCTTTTGAAATTCAGTTAGGAAGTGGATCTTGTCTTTAAGGAGTTAGGGGTTCACAGAGGGAAAACACAGTTTCTTAGCTAGCCTACTATTGAGTGACTTATAGACATTAGACCTTTCTTTCCCACAGTTCTGGAGCCTGTGAAGGGGTCAGTAGTAGAACTGGGATCTGCTGAAAGTGTACTTCAAGAAGGGGACTACAAAGGATGGATGTATGGCAAAGGAGTAGAAAGGACACAAGGTGAGCCTGAGGAGTAAGCTGTTGTCGGGGATAAATATTATGGTGGTTCCAAGGCCCAGACAAGAAGCTGCCCCTGGGCACTGTGATCAGTGGGCTTGACTTCAGAGTCCCCAACGACAGCACTTAAATGCTCCATCCCTATGATGGCCTAAGTGCCAGTAACTCCAGATGGTTCATTTAAGAACAAGTATCAAGACTCAGAATTCTCCATCTTCCATTTTCTCTTCCCATCCCCAAACTGGTCTGAGGCACTGTCTTGAAAACCTTCTGTGCATTTATTTGAGAGACAGGAAAGTATCAAGAAAATTGCATGGGATGTAGTCAAGACCATCACAACAGGGGAGAGACTGGAGAAGTTACCTGAAGTGAAAGGGTGGGATGGTTGTGGACCAAGATGAGCAGTCGGAAGTGCTAGAGGACTAGCTGAGGCTTGGTCTCTGTCTAAGAATGCTGACTGACCTCCTACAGTCAGGCTCCTTCCCTCTGCAAACAGGAGAGGGGAGCCACGTTCTCGGTTTATTACAATGCCTCCATGTCCCAAGAAAGATTTCTGGGTTGTAAATCTGACCAAAAGTTGGTGGGGAAGAGAGTTAGATCCCAGTGTGTGAGAGAATGTTGGAGGAAGTACATGCTGTGAAAAGGGAGGTCAAGGGCTCTATCTGAGAAGAAGCCTTTGGAAAGTCAGTTACATGGTGGGTGGGGGTGGGGGACAGGGAGATGTCTTGGTCAGGGGGCAGCAGTACGGCCTTCCATTGCTATCTAGAAAGCAAAAGTCTCAGTCCCTAACTCATCATCTTTTACTAAGTGGCAGCTTTAAAAAGGACACGCACTGCCTTGCTGGTGGGACAGTGATTGAAATCCTCATGGTGAGGAAAGCCCGGGGTGGGATAGGGTGTATGATTTTGTAAATTTCCATTCCTGTCAGCTTCCCAGAAATGATGTTGTCAGGGCCTTGTGCAGGACCTTTAGGAAAATAGGTTATTTTCAGCTCAAAGAGGGTTGCACTCTACTTAACCAGAGGCTAGCCCATGCATAGAATCCAAAGAATTTCCTTCTGGATAGGACCGTCAAAGACCAGCCCAGCCTGCTGCGGCCCGCAGCACAGAGGGGAGGAAAGATCCACTGGTATTTGTTGGTATTTCAGCTTGTCTGTGGGAGAGCCTTGCTTTGCTGAGGCAGGGGGTGTGCAGACTGACCTTAAATCCAGGTCCAGAAGAAGCAGAAGTTATTTTATTTTCTAAAGGTCCTGATGTTTCTCAAATGAAAATTTAAAAGGCTCAGTACTTCCCCCTTCTTCGTAAGATGGTGAGTTTTTAGAGAAAACAAAGGCCTGGGGGTGGGGTGGATGTTCCCAAAGAAATGGGTTCAGCAGCTGCTTTTCTGAGCTTCAGGATTTTATGACCTTGATACAGGCTTTTTTCCCTCTTCTCCAGTCTCGCGAAGTGTATCTAGCGAGTTATCCCATAGGTCTTGCTCTCGTGTTTTCTTCCAAGTACTGAATGTCTCTCATTTTGGTCAGCGGGCTGTCTCCCCTGCCTGGTAACTAGTCTGGCTTGCAGAGATGGAAGGGAGGGGACCACCTTCAGTCACTTGGTGGCGCGCTGGAGCCTCGAAAGGCCCTGGCGACTCCTGCTCCGCACCTGCTCTCGTCTCCAGCCCCACCCTCATCCCTGCGCTCTGAGAGCCGCGCCCCCAGCCATCCCTAGCTGCAGAGCGTCGAGTGCTCAGGGTCCGGGGAAGCAGCCTGAGTGGCAGCCGCTTTTACCCCTTGCGGGAGGCGCTGCGGGATGCTGGCGCCCGGGGCGCCAGCCTCCTCCCCCTGCCGCTCCCCAACCCTTCCCCATCTTCCGGTGGGCTCTGAAAACCTAAGGCTTCTTAGAACAGTTTAGAATCAGCCGCAGGAGGACTACAGCCAGCCGGCGGCGCCGAGCCTTCCGGGAAGGGCAGCGGCGCGGCGTGCTAGAGCCTTCCTGGGAAGGCCGGGCGCTCAGCAAGCCCTGGGCAGCTAGGAGAGCAGCGGAGTCCTGGGCTGAGCAAGGAGGAGAGAAGGGCGTGTACGTGCGTGTGACAGAGAGCGGTGGTGGTGGTGGGTGGCGACTGTCTTGATCTGGGCGGAGGAGAGGGCAGGGGACCGAGGCAGAGCCCTCTGGGTGTCCCCGCCCGCTCCCGCTCCCCGGCGCCCTTCACCATGGACTTGAGTGGAGTTGGGATGGACCACTGCAGCCACCCACGGCTGGCTGTCGGGCCCCGGGATTCGGCAGGTGCGCGCGCGCGGATGGCGAGGTAGGATGGCCGCGCAGCGCGATCCCTGCCGTCCCCACTCATCGGTCCCCGGGCGGTGCCGCTGACTCTCGGAGCGCACAGGGGTGTGGGCGGAGGCCGCCCAGCCGCGCCCGCGCCTTAGCCAGTCACTTCACCTCTTCCACCCACTCGCACCTGCCGCCGCGCGGATACCATGTCGAAGGCGACTGGAGGCGCGGCGCCGGCGGCGGAAAGTTGTCCCTCGGCTCCAGCGGGCGTATCGGCAGCCCCGGGCGTGGAGGATTTGTCTAAAGTGACGGACGAAGAGCTGCTGCAGTGGAGCAAGGAGGAGCTGATCCGCAGCCTGCGGCGCGCGGAGGCCGAGAAGGTGAGCGCGATGCTGGACCACAGCAACCTCATTCGCGAGGTCAACCGCCGCCTGCAGCTGCATCTCGGCGAGATCCGAGGGCTCAAGGTGAGCATTGGACCTGGCGATAAGGCCGGGCTGGGCGGGGCAGGGGGGGGGGGGGGGGGGGGGGGGGGGGGGGGGGGGGGGGAGGCAGTCAAACTTTCGTCTCTCGGTCAACAGGTGAGCTTCCCCTTTCTCCTAGTAGCATCCCTTGTCCCCATCTCCAGCCCTTAAGAAAGTTTTCCAAACTTTAGAGGCTTTTGCCTCCTTCATATGGGGACTTACAGGCATCTGGCTTTCTCTTTGACTCTTCTGATACTAGGGGAGCAAGAGCCAAGGGTGCCAGAAGTCAGGGAGGGACATGGTGAGCACGGGGAGCTTAGAAAGTCGATGCTTTAGGAATTAGGCTACAGTCCCCCGCGGGAGAAGACTAGTGAGCTTGCCGCCCCAGGCGTCTTCACCTTTAGGGGTCTAGTGTAGCTGCTCTGGCGCCACTAGCTTTCTAGTGAACAGAGGGCAAAGAAAGGGCACCGCTGCTGGGAACCGGAGAGAAGGAAACATCGGGCTCTACCGAGAAGCCCGTGTGAGTGTGCTGTGTGCGAGTGAGCCTGATTTCTGCCTTCAAGTCTTAACTAGCTCCCATGATTTCCTTTGCCTAAGGTTGGCGTCACCTGGAGTTGCTTTACTTCCCTGCGCTAGTCATTCCGGATTTCACATTGATTTTATTAAGCGTGGGTGGGGACCACTGTAGAAGGCGCCTGTAAGTGTCCTTAGTGATGCTTTGTTTTTGAGCTAGGTCTACCCCCAAACCCACGAACTTTCTTTTCTCTTTGGAGAGCTCTAATGTGCTAGCCAGGCTGCCACAGACCCACCGGGAACCGCCCTGCCGCTATGCACTGCAAACTTCCTCTGCTCACAGCTCGCCTGGTGCCTTCTGGTATTCCTTCCTCTCATTGTTCTGCTTTTGTTTATAGGAAGCCAGACACAAACGAAATCAAAGTAGGAACCCCAGGGACCAAATTCCCTCCAGGCACAAACTGTTCCTGTCTCTCTCCTCTCCCACTGTTTCTTAATTGCCCTAGCTCTCCAGCTCTGGGATTCTGGAGTACTGAGGAATGGGAAAGGCCAGATGCTCCATGCGCACCTATGTGTGAGCCCCAGTGGAAATGACTCCCTCAGGTCCAAACCCAGTGTCACACACTCCCTAGTGTGGGAGCAGATAGGAATATTCCCACAGTCAAAATCTTTCTCGTTTTAATTCATTACTAATGGATTATTTATTAAGTACCAGACTCCTAGGGGAAATGAGAGGAAGGCTAGAATAGAAGGAATATGGTCTTGGAAGTAAGGACCCTCCTCTACCAGGGAGGCAAGCTTGTGTAATTAATTTCTCAGATCCTTGTTTTGTTGATTAATAAAATAGGGATGATAAAATCTACTTCCTAAAGGTGTTGTGAAAATAAGGCGCAACACTGTAGAGGGAAGGTTTGACGCTGAAACTGACTGCAAAATATGGTAGTTATTGTCATCAGGAGAAAGCATCCGTGTAGAACCATGTGCCTTTAGGAGCTGGGTGTCTTAGGCAAGGCTGGGCAATAGGATTTGTTTGTGGTGCTGTAGTTTAGTCTTCTTTCATGGTTTGAAACACAATGTGTATTGGAAGAGTTTTTTCATTAACTTCCTAAAGGTTTCACTCAGATAAAGAACTAATGTTAATAACTCAAGAAATCCTTGGAAGGTCTTTTAGATTGTATACAATGTGTGCAGGTCTACGAGAGAGTGCGGAGGAGTGGTATTAGGCCACATTATCTGGTCAATCCCTCTAGTAGCCTCATTTAGAGAAATAGATATTGGGTCAGTTAAAGCAATTTTACCCCGGGTAGTACACTTTGAGGTCTGGATTCATGACCCGATACTACAAGGTTTTGTAGGCTACCTCCTTATCGAGTTCAGAAGCGATTGAGGCTGGTCCCTATGATGTTCTTTTGTGGCTTGGATTCCAGAACCCTGACTAGGGGTGACAAGGGAATGAAGAAATAACTACATGCAGACACATGCAGAGAAGCTGGGGTCTGGCAGGACGTACTCACTCTGAAGGAAGAGTGGAGCCACAGCATCCTTCAGTCTCAGTGTGTTTGTCATATACAGTTGAACAAGGAGGCAGAGTTATTGAATATAGGGAAATAAAGAGGTGAGGTTATTATATGTAGCTTAACAAGGAGGAAGGTTTGGCTAATCTCTGCAGGAGGTGTCTCTGTATGGGAGCAGTCTTCAGGCTGTGAACACCTGGGGAAGGGAGAAAACTACCTTGATGTTTCTGCCCACACTGTCAACATTTTTGACATATTTGAACCTGAAGAAGTCTTTGTCATCCTTTTGAGCCTCACCAGAGGAGAGTTTGCCACTCCCATGGGGCTATGGTATTAGGGTCCTTGACATGGCCATGCCCATGTTAACAGCACACATTCACTCAGGAGACCACTTACTCCTTACAGGTCATTTTCTATCGAAAATTCTGCTTCCTTCTTGTGGTAAACATGGTAGTCCCCAGGCCTTTTGTCCACCCTGAGTACATTGTGGTTTGAAGTCTCTTCGAGGCCAGTGTTCTCCCTTCTGTTCACCAGTTGGGATAAGAGCTTATTGGATTCCATAGGGAGCCATGAATATGCTTGTTTGAATGAACGATGGGTATATTTTCTTATTTTTTGTCTTAACTGGAGGAAAGTGATTCCATTTGGGGGTCCTCTGAGGGCCTGGCACTCTTGAAAACTGCAAATGTTGAGTAACTGGGATGACAACACCTGTAACCTGACTTTAAAAATCATATCTAATTATTTTGAAGTGGTTAAGTGGGAGTGCCATTGTACAGTTTGGTCAGCTTAGGGAAACTGTTGGCCTCTCAGCCTCAATCTTCCAATCTGCCCAATGGGGATTTTGATAGTATCTGAGGTTTTATGAAGATTAAACATTGCACATGTACAGAGAGGCCAATGGGTTGAGAATGCTTTCTCAACAGAGTAATGTTTAGAAAAGGCTTAGTGGATGTTCTCTGTGTCCAGTGTGTGGATCCAGAAGACATGGTGAAGGGGGTTTTGTTAGTTCTGGTGCTGTGAAGAACTAAAAACCATCTTTTTGTACTGCTGAGCCTGGCCCAGGTGGGGACTGCTCTGAATTGAGTAGCTACAGCTGTGTTGCACTTATTAATTTTATCACTTGCTCAGTTGCTGTGATGAAGCACCCTGGCCAAGACAGTTTGTAGAAGAAAGAGTTTATTTGTATTTATGATTCCAGGGAGATAAGAGTCCATCAGGCATGGTGGCGGGAGCAGGAAGCTGAGAGCTCACATCTTCAACTGCTAGCACAAAGCAGATAATGGAGATAACAGGCAGAGGAGTGAGCCCACCTCCTGTAACACTTCTCCAGCAAGGTCATACCTCCTAAACATCTCCCAGATAGCAACATCAATTGGAGGTTTGTTCAGAGCCTGGGGGTGGGGGCATTCTCACTCAAATCACTGTACTCCTTAACCCCCTATATCTGCAGAGAACATAAAAACCACATGAAAACAGTTTTCTTGTACCAGAGACACAGCTTTTAGTAAGGTTGAAATCTTGAGTAATTTAAACTTTCAAAAGACTACTTTAGGCACTTAGAGTGATATCTTGTGGCCTGTGGAGATGTTAAAAGAACATCTAGTTTTTTTTTTTTTTAAAGAAAGTCTATATTTTAATGTGCCAGATTTGAAGAAGCTAGTTCACAAGGTTATTGGTTCAAGCTGGTTGCTTCTTTGTCCATCAAAGGTGAAGAAAATAGATCAACATTGGAAACAAACAATATTCTCAAGAACACGAATAGGAAGCAGGAGCTATGGAAGGCATAAATAGACCCACGCTGCTGGACCACCTACTCTAGAATGTTGGAAAGTGTCCATTTCCGTTCTTAAGGAAAAGCATATGATAATAGCAATCCTGTACATTATCATTCTAGATAAGTCAAGAACAGCCACAGCATAGACACATCTAAGTGTTTTCAGGTGGAAATGCATTCAGATGAAGAACAACACAATTTGAACTTCATCTCAAGTGCCTTGGTGGAGCTAAATGTTGATTAATTTTTAAAGCTTATCAAGATTGATTTTGTTTGGTATCATTTTCTCTGAATACCCAGAATTTCTGATTTCTTCTAAAGCATCAATATCAAGTGATAACTTACCCTCATTCTACTGTACGTCCCAATATAATAGGGTCCAGCTGAAAACAGCATGGAATTCCTTCTGGGTAACTACAGCTGTAGCTTGTTTGGGCCATAGACCTAGAGCTTTAAGGAAGATGGACATTGAAATGTTCATAAACATATATTGTGTCCACTGTATGTGTCCATGTAGCAAAGCATGATAACTATGTTGCATAACTGGGAAGTTTCCAAACCCCAATATTAAGCCTCTCCGCTGATGCAGTAAATCAGTAAGTCTAGGTTTAATCTGAGCAGAGCATTCCTGGGTGGTCCCAGGGGAAGAGGAGAAGCCACAAGGGGAACCAGGAGGGAAGTCCATGGGCCATACCTTAAATAACCTCTGGGAGTGGAGCTGCTTGATGGACTTTCTCAGGGGTGGGGTCTGTGGGGAGAGAGAAGTGGGGCTGAGGTGAGGCTTCCACCTAAACATAAACAGAAACTTCAGACATCTGATTTTCACATTGTCAGAACTGTACATGAGGCAGGTGATGAAGGTGATATCTAGTGAATGTTCAAGTACGCCAAAGGCATTAAGCATTGGATTGAAGTGTCATCTCATCATGGGTGATGTTATGGTACTAGGGGACACTTCTCAGAGGAATCTCTCATTTTGTGTAAGTTCATATCGAGAAAGAGATATCTTCTACTTGGAATGCATAAGCATAATATCAAAGGGATAAAGTGACCTGCTGACGTCCCATGCAACCTAAGTCAGAAGCTCATTTATTAGTAAAAGGGGGACTTGTAGGGTCCTGACCCCGTTTTGGGTAACTGTTGCCTTGCTTGCTGACCTTGACCTTGATATCCTCCCTATGCTAATCCCCTCCTGGGTTCCACCCTCCTGAATGCTTAAGGGAAATTCCTTGTCTATATATCCTGCATAATGGGCATTAACAGCTTAGATGCAAGATTGTAAAACATCTGTAGCGAACTTCTGCCCTCCAGGGTTCTCCCATTGTGCTGTAAGCCTATATTTAAGACCTCCTCCCTCCTTCAATAAATGGCATTTGGCATTAAAAAAAAAACAAAAAACAAAAAACAAAACTTTCTCTACAACTACTTAAAAAAAAAAAGGGGGATTTATTTATTAATTTTTCCTGGCGAAGAGAGGTAACTGAGGTGTTTCAAGAGTGGCTCAACATGCAGAAAGTGTTTTTGAAGACCACTCAGGGTAAGGAGTGCTTGTATTAGAGTTAGTGAGGGAAGACAGGATGGTAAATGAAGGCAGGGGACGAAGGGGTGGGGAGGGGCTCCCCCCCAACCCCCACCCCCACCCCCGTAGCATTTTTCATACATGGTATTACGGTCTGGACTGGCTTTTTGTTACCACTTTTACTGGAGCAAAAGCTTTAGGATCTTAGGTTCTAGGGCTTCTTGAATGTTCATGAACACATTCCTAACACTTGCATTAGTGCATAGTCTGTGGCTACTAACTTTTTGTGAATGAATGAATGAGTGGTTATTCATGCTGGAGAAGTGCACAGAGACAGAACATTTGAAGCTCTGTGAGACTTGAGGAACCCTGTATCCTAAAGGCAATGGGAAGCTACTAAAGTGATTTATGGCGGGAGTAAGAAGTTTAAATTTTGGAGGTCCAAACTCCAAAGATTTGTTTGGCTCAAAGGAGAGGTGATGGAGAAGATACGGAGGGATAACCCTGTGTTCTTATAAAGAGTAAAAGGTGGAGGTGGCATTTGCTGAGGGGTGCAGTTTGGGGAGGAGTATTATAATAGCAGCAGCTCTGGTTTATGGTAAATGTTAAGCTTGGGTGAATTCCCAGTGGTTATCGTCAGTAAGGGTGGATACAGTGGACTAGATTGCCACCAGGGGGCACTGTGCTTTTCCCTAGGGGTTGGGAGAATGGGTCAGCTCATCCCCTGTTGAGTCTGAAAACTTCACAGCAGCTTTTTAAAGAAATGCTGCCTCAGCCTCTCCACAGTCACAAGGCATAAACAACTTTCTTTTCCTCTTCTCTTCCTTTTTCTCTCACTGGCATGGAACTCACTGTGTGGCCTAGAATAGCCTTGAAGTACCATGGAGGCTCCTGCTTCTGCCTCCCAGGTTGCTGGATTACCAGTGTGAGCCACCATGCCACCATCTTTGTCTCTGAAGTGTAGGGCACTAATTTCCTATCAAGGCTGCTCCCTAGCTGCTGGCGGAATGAAGCTCCTGGAGGCCCAGGTTCTTCTGTAAAAGGGTCATAATTATTATCCCCTAAACTCTGGGGTGAAAAACTGAATAAAATAACTGTTAGAGTATCCTTTAGGGAACATAACCAGTACCTATAGTTTAACTTAATGGATATCTGCAATCTTTCAACTTTCTGTGGTCTCTTACCTGACGTACAGTGGTTCTCAACCCTCCTAATGCTGCTACCCTTTAATATGGTTCCTCATGTTGTGGTGACCCTCAACCATAAAATTGTTTTCATTGCTACTTCATATCTGTAATCTTGCTACTGTTATGAATCATAATGTAAATACTTTTAGAGCTAGAAGTTTGCCAAAGGGGTTGTGACCCACATGTTGAGAACCTATGTAAGGATTCTCCAGTTCTGGGGCTTTCCCTGGCAAAGGTTTAGGCTCAGTGCCACCTCTTCTGTTTGCTTCCATTGAACTCCCATCTCTCTTTTCAGGATATTAACCAGAAACTCCAGGAGGACAACCAGGAACTGAGGGACCTGTGCTGTTTCCTGGATGATGACCGGCAGAAAGGCAAAAGGGTGTCCCGGGAGTGGCAGAGATTGGGTCGCTACACGGCTGGGGTGATGCACAAGGAGGTGGCCTTATATCTGCAGAAGCTGAAGGAGCTGGAGGTGAAGCAGGAGGAGGTGGTAAAGGAGAACATGGAGCTTAAGGAGCTCTGTGTGCTGCTGGATGAGGAGAAGGGCGCAGGATGTGCAGGCAGCCGCTGCTCCATCGACAGCCAGGCCAGCCTGTGCCAACTGGTGGCCTCCGCCGCACCCTATGTGCGGGATGTGGGTGATGGCAGCAGCACCTCCAGCACCGGCAGCACCGACAGTCCTGACCACCACAAACACCATGCCAGTGGGGGCAGCCCTGAGCATCTGCAGAAGCCCCGAAGAGAGGGCAGCCCAGAGCATACCAAACACAGGAGCTCCAGCCCTGAACATCTGCACAAACCCAGGGCTTCTGGGACCCCAGATCACCCCAAAGCACTGAAAGGACCTAGCCCTGAGCACCACAAGCCCTTGTGCAAAGGCAGCCCCGAGCAGCAGAGGCACCCACATTCAGGGAGCAGCCCGGAAATGCTGCCCAAACACGTGTTGAGTGGAAGCCCTGAACATTTCCAGAAGCACAGACCAGGGGGCAGCCCAGAACATGCCAGACACAGCGGAGGGAGCCCTGAGCATCTCCAGAAACATGCCCTCGGTGGGAGCCTGGAGCACCTTCCCAGAGCCAGGGGAACAAGCCCAGAGCATCTCAAACAACATTACGGGGGCAGCCCTGATCACAAGCACGTAGGTGGCGGTGGAGGCAGCGGCGGGGGCAGCAGGGAGGGCACCCTCCGACGGCAGGCTCAAGAGGACTCAGCACCCCATCACCGAAATGTCTACAGTGGCATGAACGGTGGGTCAGTACGCGCTGGGGAACTGCTTTCCTCGGGAACTCAGCAGACCCCTGTGAATTCAGAGGTGCTCTCCAGCAGTATTAGGAAGGGGAGTACGGCTAATGTGGGTAGGTAGGAGACCTGACATTTCCCCGGGATAATGATCATGTGTTTCTTCTCCACTCTCCCCATATTTATTTTATCTTATATAGCCTGAAGGAGCTTGGGTGTGAGGGAGGGAGGAGAGGTGAACTGTCCATCTTGGGCTGCTGAGTTGCCAGGGTGAAATCTGTACTGTGTTGGATAGAAACAAATTCATTGACTCTGTCCTTGAACGTTTTCCTAGCTGTTTGCTGTTTCCTACCAGGGATCACTTGTGGCATGGCTTCCAGATGATTCTGAAATGCAGTTAAAGCTTTGTATAGGAAGAAATGAATATTTAAACACAACAAAGAAATTTCATGTCCCTAAACAGACTCCGTGGGTTTTGCTTAAGGACCTGTGCATGTACCTTTATCTTGAAAATTTTTTTAAATTTTCTGTTGAGTTGGAGGTGGTAGCATCAATCTGTGACCTTTATTTGCATTTAAAATGCAGCAAATGATTCCTTCCCTACTCGGAACCTATCACCCTCTTCTCCACAGTCTCAGCCATATTCTAACAGGATGGACTTGCACTGCAGGAGATGTCTTTCTGGGTCATTTAAGTGTGCCTGTTTAAAATGTGCACTGTCTGGAGGCTGGAAAGCGGAACATCCACTGTATTTGCTGAGGCAACATTATACTAGCGCTTTTAAACCTTTTGGAAGAGGCTTAATTTTCTGCATCTTGGTTCTGAAATCACTTTGAACCTGAAAAAGAAATCATTTCTTAAAGAAAATAAAAAAGCCTAACTCCCCCCATAGTTCTTCTGTGTTATCTATGGTTGAGTTGGAGTGGACATGATTGGTTTTTATCAACTGTCATTTTTCTGTTCAAGATATCTGAAATTTATCATTTTATTTGAAAACTGCTCTAGAGTCTGTGGGCAGCCAGCTCCAAGCAGGGGTGGAGGCGGCAGCCAGTTTTAGCAGTGACACAAAAGGGTAAATTTTCAATATTGTGCCTGGGGATTTACCTGTTGGGTTCCATTTCATCCTAATCCTTCCCTCTAGTGCTGAAACTGACTCCGGAAGCTTGCCTTCCAGTGTATCCAGTGTTCTTTTGAGTGAAAACGGAGAGATGGGGGATTCGAAGCTTCAGGTTTCTTTGTTGTTCACATTGAGAGGTGGCTGGGAGAAGCCAGTCCCCTGTTGTGGTGCCCTGATGGCTGCTGGCAACTTGGCCCTACAGCTCTCTGTAAGAGCCCAAAGTCATTTAGAAAGACAATTTGGTTGCTGCTGTCATGAGTTGGGTCACTCTTTATGATACTTGACTTCAGGGGCTACCATGGGTTAATGGGAAGGTAAACTTAATGACTTTTCCATTTCTTGATTAGTTTTTAATGAGCCTGAGAAGTAACTCTGTGTACTATTTTAAGGAAACTTTTCTTAAAAAAATACTGAGGGACAAGTGATTCACTTACAAAATAGTTATTTAAATAAAGAATTACAGTTCATTTTTTATCTTATGCTTAAGACATCACTCTTTTCATTTACAAATATGATTGTATATATTTTTGGGTAAAGTGTGGTGGGCTGATACTGTATATACAATGTGGCGTGGTTAAATCAATCTAAATAGCATATCCATTACCCAGCTCACAAATCTTGTTTGTGTTGGGACGTTTGAAGTTTGCTTCTTTAGTTATTTTGAGATACACAACACTTTGTCAGTGCCGGTAGCCATCCTGCCCATGCCTTTGCCTACTCCTTCCGTCTCTTCTGACTCAGTGGCAGAGTGTTTGTGTAGTGAGTACAAAGTCCTGAGTTTGATCATCAGCTCTGAAAACAAAATCAGTTGATCAAATATGTGTCTATTCTTGGAGTTTCCTATCTTGTTCCCTTGGTCAATGTGTCTTTTAAAAAGTTTTTTTATTGTACTATGTTGTTTTTGTTATAATCACTTTATAATATGTTTTAAAATTGAATGTGATGCCTCTAGCTTTGTTTTTTTGTTGTTGTTTAATATTGTTTTGGATATTCAGGATCATTTATATATTCAGTTTAATTTAAGATTTTTTGACCATTTCTTTGAAAAATGGCATTGAGATTTTGGTAAAGATTATGTTGATTCTTTCAAAAGCTTGCAGTGGTTTTACAGTATTAATTATTCCAATCCATGATTATAGAATAGCCTTTAGTTTACCTTTATTTTTCTTCAGTTTATTTAACTAATGTTTTATAGTTTTCAGTACACAGACCCTTTACCTCCTTAATTGTGTGTGTGTATGGCGGCGCGTGCACAGATGTGTTCCTATACTGAGTTTGGAGGAAGGACACTCGGAGTCATACTGTATCCTTCTCCTTATTTCCCTGAGACAGGATCTCTTCTTATTGAACCTGGAGCTAGGCTGACCATCTGTTTCTGCATCCCATCCTCTGCCCCCCAGTGCTGGGATGTATCTGGCTTTTTATGTGGGTGATGGAGATTAGAACTAAGGTCCTCGTGCCTGCTTAGCAAGTGCTGCTACCCACTGAACCATTTTACCAGATCCTCTTTCTTTAAATTTATATAGCTCTTTTTGCTATTTGTTATTGTTTTTCCTAGTATAAATGGGATTCCCCTTCTCAATTTCTTTGTTGAATAGCTGCTAGTAGTTAATAGAAATGTTACTTATTTGGGGTCACTGGGTTTATGTCCTTCAAGGTCACCTACTCTGATTACCATGTCTAACAAGTTTTTGTAGATACTTTGGAAATGTCTCTCTAAAAATCATGTTACCAGCAAATCCAGGCAATTTCACTTCTTTCTTTCTTAACAGGATGTCTCTTATTTGTACCTGGGCAAGACTTTTGGTCCTGTGATAAACAGTCATGAGAGTGGGCATGTTAGAGGGAAATGTTTACACTTCCTCTGCTGAGAATGGTTGTAATGCTGGCCTTTATTGTGCTGAGGTGCATTTCTTCTCTAATCTGTTGGCTTCCTTTTTTGAAAAGATGTTGATTTTTGTCGTTACCCGAATTCAGTTAAATTTAGTGGGCCAAACAAATGATTTTAAAAATACAACAGTATAATAATTTAACTATAAATCTATTGTAATGGTACCATTATTGAAAAATTTCGTATGTAGTTCAATTCTGTGTCTAAATATTTTCATTTTTAAGTAATGGCTCTTCTGCTAAGAGTTGATATCCTCACCACAGTGTGATTCAAGCACATTTGCATTGCATTTTTATTTCAGTAATTAATTGGAAAATGAAGTGGCACAATGAGATATTTCCGGATCATCAACCTGTAAACTTGGGCATTGGTAGCTTGTATTTATTCTGCCATTACAAATTAATTTTTGATATGGATGGTAAAACATACTTTCCTCTACTTTTAAATCCACACACAATTTGTTATAATCATTGGTGTATGAACAGATAAGAACCAGCCAGGAAGTTAATCCTGAATTGCAGATTGACTGAGTCATTTCCAGAGCCACTCTGTTTGGGGTTGGTGTGAAATATGAGTGCTGTGGATTAAGTTCTTGCATATTTTTGCATGAACAAAAAGCTGGTGAAAGCAAGTGAGAAGGTGATTTGAACTGTGGCAGCTGAAACAGGTAAACTGCCTGCAGGGTGTTGTCCTCGCCAAGGAAGTGCATTCCCACAACCACACCCATGCACACTGAGGGAATCTTCCGGAAAACATCTCAGCTGACTGTGCCTCCAATATCTTTAAATTCTCTCATGCTTTCAGTTATAAACTCTGGAGTCTTTGAAATTTATCTATTAGTTTTCTTTGGTTGCATAGTTGATGTAATCTCCAAGTAGAATGCACAGGTAAATTTTATATAACATTTTCTCTCTAAGTTCTTATAATCATTTCTTATAGCCTTTTGAAAAACAACAGAATCAACACACAAAGGCACATATCTTCAAAACCAACCCAGATCTTTGAACATGGGTGTACTTCATGTTCAAAGGATAAGTTTTCTTTTCTTCCTAGTTTATAGAGGGTGAGAGTTCCGTTTTTGAAAATGAAGTAGATTCAACATTTACTGCATTTCAATATTAAGGCACTGGCCAACTTATCAAAGTTGCTTATTGTGCTTCATATTTATAATTAAAGAGTCCACAAATAGCTAGCTACTCCTAGCTATAAATCTTTACAAACTGGACCCCAAGCATTGAAAGGGTGGGTTTTATTACCTGACTCTGTTGAAATCTGACATTAAGCTGAGGTTTCTTAGGAGGTGCAGGTGTCTTCTTTCACAAGTCCTGCTTATAGATGAAGCTGGAGGATCTTTGCTTTTTTTAAAAGCAGGATTCTAGCTCAGGTCCTGGATACCTTGGATACTCAAGTTCTTTTTAGCAACAGCTCTTCTCTGTTGATCGCAGAGACAGTTTACCCACTCAGCATTATCAGTAAACAAATAATTAATAAAAGTTTAATTTTAATTCCAGACGCATACATTGTTGGTTATCATAAAAAGAGAAGGGAAATATAGAACAAACAATAGCCTTTATTGTATTGTCTTCTTTTTTCTAAAAGCAAGAGGGTCACATAAATGATCCCTTTGCTTCCTTTGAGCCCATTTCTTTCCCTCCCTCCCTCCTTCTTTCTTTATTTTATCTTCTCACATACAATTCAACCTGACTGAAGCTTCCCCTACCTCCACTTCTCCCAGTTCTCCCCTACTTCCCCTCTCCACAGCTCCCCCACCCACGAGTGTCTCTCCTGAGAAAAGAACAGGCATCAGCATGACACAACAAGACACACTAACACTAGGCACAAACCCTCACATCAAGGCTGGCAAGGCAACCCAGTAGGAGAAAAAGAATGCCAAGAACAGGCAACAGAGTCAGAAATACCCCCATTCCCACTGTTAGGAGTCTACCCAAAATACCAAGCTAACAACCATAGCATATATGCAGAGAACCTAGAGTAGATCCATGGAGGCTCTCCAATTGCCACCCTACTCTCTGTGAGCTCCCATGAGCCCTGCTTAGTTGAGCCCATCAAAAATCAGGTATCCATAGATGTGTGAATTTATGTCTGGGTCTTCAATTTGATTATTGATCGGCGTGTCTGTTTTTATGCCAATACCATGTGGTTTTTAGTACTACAGTTTTGTAGTAGAGTTTGAAATCAGGGATGGTGATACCTTGGGAAGCTCATTTATTGTTCAGGGTTGTTTAACTGTCCTGGGTTTTTTGTTTTCCATATGAAGTTGAGTATTGTCCTTTCAAGGTGTGTTAAGAATTGTGTTGGAATTTTGATGGTGATTGTGTTGAATCTGTAGGTTGTTTGTAGTAGGATGGCCATTTTCACTATGTTAATCCTACCAATCCATGAGCATGGAAGAGCTTTCTATCTTCTGATATCTTCTTCAATTTCTTTCTTCAAATTTTTGAAGGTTTTTTTATATTTATTTTTTATTTTTATCATACAGCTTTCACTTGCTGGGTTAGAGTTACCACAAGATATTTTATATAATTTGCTGCTATTGTGAAGGGTGTTGTTTCCCTGATTTCTTTCTCAGTCTGTTTTCCATTTGCATATATGAGGGCTACTGATTGTTTTGAGTTAATGTTGTATCTGGACACTTTGGTGAAACTCTTTATCAGCTGTAGGAGTTCCCTGGTAGGATTTTTGGGGTCACTTATGTATACTAGATTCATATTGTCTGCAAATAGTGATACTTTGGCTCCTTCCTTTCTAATTTGCATCCTTATGTCCTACAGTTGTCTTACTGCTCTGGCTGCAATTTCAAGTACTGTATTGAATAGATATGGAGAGAATAGACAGCCTTGTCCCGTCTCTGATTTTAGTGGAATTGCTTCGAGTTCCTCTCCACTTAATTTGATGTTGACTTATTGGCTTGCTGTGATTTGCCTTTATTATGTTTAGGTATGTCCCATGTATCCCTGATCTCCCAAAGACTTTTATCATGAAGGAGTGTTGGATTTTGTCAAAGGTTTTTTTGGAATGTAATGAGATGATCACGTGGTTTTTGTCTTTCGGTTTCTTTTCATGGTGGTTTACATTGACTAATTTCCATATGTTGATCTCATTCCATATGAGATCCCTGCATCTCTGGAATGAAGCCTACTTGGTCATGGTGGATAATCTTTTTTTATTTGTTCTTGGATTTGGTTTGCAAGTATTTTGTTGAGTATTTTTGCATCTATGTTCATAAGGGGAATTCATCTGAAATTCTCTCAGTTAAATCTTTGTGTAGTTTGGAGTATTAGGGTAACTCTGGTCTCATTAAATGAATTGGGTAATGTTCCTTCTGTTACATTTTGTGGTACAATTTGACAAGTATTGGCGTTAGCTCTTCTTTGAAAGTCTGTTAGAATTCTGTGCTAAAACTGTTTGGCCTTGGCCTTTAAAAAATCATTTATCATCTATCTATCTATCTATCTATCTATCTATCTATCTATCTATCTATC
>CABHPH010045704.1:0-19198 GCA_902168325.1 Peromyscus nudipes | reverse complement strand
GGGGGGGTGCTGGCGCCAGGCAGTGATGAGTGGGGAGAGAGGCGGGATGGGGGGGATTGGGAGAGGGAAGGTGTACTTGGTTTGGAGTGTCGAACTGCCAGAGTTGAAGAGATGGGAGTGAAGATAGAGGTCTGAAGGCAAGCGTGTGTTTGTGTGTATTCTGTTCTTGGCAGCTGACCAGAACCGGAAGCACCCGGGTACAAAAGTGGCTTGCGTTTGGCAGGGCTGGGAGTGTGTAGCCGTGCAGCCTAGCCTACAGTATGCGTCTGTGGGCTAGGGTGAGTGGTTTGGGAGCGGAGGGGAGCTGGATTGACCCAGAGTGGTGACCTGACCTTACCACCTTCTTCCTCAGCTACCATGTTCAACCAGCAACTCCAGCAGCAGCAACTCCAGCAGCAGCTGCAGCAGCAGCAGCTCCAGCAGCAGCAGTTCCAGCAACAGCAGCAGTTACTGCAGCTCCAACAGCTGCTGCAGCAGTCCCCACCACAGGCTCCCTTGCCCATGCCTGTCAGCCGGTGAGTTTCCCACTTGGGAGAATGGAGGCTGTGGTCTGACGACACTCAGACCCATGTTTTGCAGCCTGGCTCCCACGACATCCTTGTTTGAGTATTAAATGTCATCAGTTTCCACCTTGGAGGGGACCCTCTATCTGCCGTAGAGAGGGAGAGAATGGAGGTGAGGGGTCTCCGGGTGGATGGCTTTCCCAACAACCCTCTGACCCGCCCCTCCCATCCCACAGGGGCCTCCCCCAGCAGTCACCCCCGCAACAACTTCTGAATCTCCAGGGCACCCACTCGGCCTCCCTGCTCAATGGCCCCATGCTGCAAAGAGCTTTGCTACTGCAGCAGTTACAAGGTATGGCAGTTCCCACCAGTCCCCAGGTTCCTCCGCCTCCCACTCCGTCTTCCCAGCGCACACAGTGACCCTGAGCATCCTTATGGGTAGATACTAGGGCTCCACGAGGTGACCATCCTCAAGCTACTCTGTTACCAAGCTACCGCACTGGCTTTTTGGGTGGTGCTCAGCGCCACTTGCTGTCATGAAGATTACGCGGTGTTTCTGAGGTGTTCAGCATCCTGCGAGACCTGAGCCTGGGCCTCCATGAATCCCTGGCCTCGAATGTGAAGCCTTGTGCCCTTGCCTCAGTTTCTCCGTGTGGGGAGGAATCTCAGCCCTTCCCTCTAAGTCGTTCCTGACTCTACTGATAACCCTAAGGGGAGGTACACCCATAACCTCCTCTGTACACGAGAACGACGGCAACCTGAGGCCAGGAAGAGGGATCCTGTGCCCATAGTACAGCACAGGCAGAAGCGGGTTAGATGGCGGGCAGGTGGAGCCCTACCAGGACCCGTGTGGACAGCTCTCCCAGCCGCCTTTCAGAGGACGCGCGGATAGTTGGAGAGAGAGAAGCCCCATTGCAGATCTGTGTTTTCATATATATGCCACCTTTTTTTCCCATTTTAAAAGTCATGCTTGTCATAGTCAAAATAATGTGTTAAAATAGGAAAACATCAGCAACAAAACCCAAAGGGGACAGAGAGATGACTCAGTGGTTGGGAGTGCTTGCTGCTTAGGGTCCAGTACTCACACCGCCTCTAACTCCAGCTCCAGGGGGTCTGTCACTTTCACCTTGCCTTGGGGGCCACCCTCCCGTGTATGACATCACGGTACCTATACACGCACATATGCACATAGTTAAAATTTAAAATAAATACTGAAAACTAAAGTCATTGTAAACAAACAAAAAAACCCAGTGGCAGGAAAACATTCACTCACTTCCAGGAGAGTCGTATTTTGGTATAGTTCTTTCAGTTTTTTTCTCTAGGAAGGAGTTTGGGATGTTTGGTATGATTATTATGATTAATACAAGAAAGGGTCTATATTGTGTTTTATTTATTTTACAACGCTAGAATTGACTTTTTGTTTGAGACAGGGTCTTACTCTGTATCCCTGACTGGCCTAGAACTCACTATATAGACCAGGGTGGCCTTGAACTCACACAGATCCACCTGCCTCTGCCTCCTGAGTGCTGGGATTAAAGGTGTGTGCCACTCCATTTGGCCTTGCTTTGAGACAAGGCCTGACTCTGCCGCTCAGGCTATTGTGGAATTTATTGTGTAAGCCAGGGTATTCTTGAACTCACAATAGTCTTCCTACCTCATCCTCCAAGGGCTGGGATTATAGGCGTGAGCTGCCACACCAGCCTCTATACTGGTTCACTCAGGATATTTGTGATAGATTTAAGTTTTCACTAGAGGGATGTGCCCTATGGAAACCTCATTTATCTGTTTCTTTTTTCCCCCTTTCTCTTTTCTGTCCTAAATACCATTGGGATGAACATGACATTGAGACTCTTCTCACCTCAGATTCCCAACATAGAGTGACTGAGTCGGGGGATGGATGTTTGATGGCTTTTGATAAGTATTGCCAAATTACTTTCCTAAGGACTGGACCAGTTTGCAATGCCACCAGCCACGTATGACAGTGCCGGCCTCACCATGCCCACGGCAGCATTGGGTATTCTATGCTTTTTTATATACACCTATATAAATGTATATGTACATATAATTTACTAAGTTGGTTTGCAAAGGCTAAAGCTGTGTCTTGAATGTCTTAATTCACGCTTCTATGTGCTAGTGCAGCTAAAATATTTTTACACTTTTCAAACATTTGCATTTCCTTTTGTGACTTGTCCATGTCCTTTGTCCATCTCTGTTTGAGAACATTCTGTCTTTCATCTTGCTGTTCATGGCAGCTGGGTGGCTCTCTGTGACGGCGTCTCTGTCTTTGTTGTGCTTGTCTGTCAGATACACCAGTTCATAACTTTGCATCCTCATTTGACATGAGAGGCGGGGAAACTGGTTTGCTCAAGGTTCCAGAGGTAGTGCTGTAGAGTCTGGACTTGAACTTGGCTCTCGGCACAACTGACCTGAGCCTTTAAGACTGTGCTGCCCTCTCCTGCACTGCCCCTGAATCTCAGCGTGGATGCCAAATCTCTTTTGCCTTCCCCGAGTACAGAGAGCTGAATCAGAGGAGATGCAGCCGGAAATAAGATGGCTGGTTCTAGGATAGGGGCCTCTAGGGACACAGACATCACGGAAGGCCTCCTGAAGGGGAGGTCTGAAGGACGCTGGGAATTGGTGGAGCACAGCAGCTTCCACAGCGGGGGCAGCGTGTCCAAAGGCCCAGAGGCAGGTGATTGAGGCATGTGAGGCACCGAGGAAGTGGCAGGGCCAGACTTCCTTGCTCTAGAAGGAACAGGCTTCCTTACTGAACAGGGACCTGCTCTGGGCAGGGGATGGCATCAGAGTGTAGCTCCAGAGAGAGCCTGTTTGCTGCTGTTCTGGGGAGGGGTCAAGTGTCTTCAGGAGAGGGACACCCTGGTTGGAAAGGCACATGACTGGTAGTCGCTAGGGCCTGGTGATGTCATGGATGTAGAGGCTAGGGTAAGGAGGAGTGACAGCTAGCGGGTGTCCCTCAGAGATCTTGGGCAGGCTACTGCTCTGTTTTGTTATCTATAGAAATAGCCACATCTGCCCTGTACCTGGCAGGCAAGAGGGCTGATGTGGGGCCTGGAGTGCCTCGGCATAGCTAGGGGCTTCCCACTCAGTGATAAAGAGAAGCTGGTGGGGGACAGAGTGCTAAGCAACAGCTTGCTGGTTCTCCTATGGTCCCACGCTGGGTCCCTCGAAGGGCATGTCTGGGGCAGTTTACACAGAGCTGGAGCAGAAAACCCACCCTTAGTCCTTTCTCACTAGTGCCCACAGCAGGCTTCAACTTGGCTTTACCTTCCCTCCGCTGCCCTTGGAAATTACCTCTGATATTCCCATGATCCTTTGAGGGACCATGGTGTGACCTCTCTTCTCACCTTTTCTTCCCCACAGGCAACCTCCGAGCTTACAACATGACAGCCCCGAGCCTAGCAGCACCCAGCCTTACACCCCCCCAGATGGTCACCCCAAATCTACAACAGTTCTTTCCCCAGGCCACGCGCCAGTCCCTGCTGGGTCCTCCTCCTGTTGGGGTCCCAATGAACCCTTCTCAGCTCAGCCACTCAGGGAGGAACTCCCAGAAACAGGGAAGAACCTCCTCTTCCAGCACCCCCAATTGCAAGGTGAGTAGTGCTTTGGGCAGAGCCTCAGGGGTAGGAGTCAGTGACGGGGTACCCCAGTGTCAGCCCGGCTCTCTGTGCTTGGGCTCACCTGGCCTTTGGGCAGGTCATGCTCCCTCATTGTGCCTCAGTGTCCTTGTCTATAAAATGAAGACGAAGGTGTCTAGCCTCTTCCAAACTTCAAATACCTCTATGTCCTTGACGGGACTTTAGCCATACCCAAGTACTACTCTATTATTATTTATGTACCATTTCTCTCTTAAACAAGTTTTTTTTGTTGTTTTTGTTTTCGTTTGTTTGTTTATTTTTTTGAAAGAGGGTTTCTTTATATAACTGTCCTGGATCTCGTTCTGTAGACCAGATCAGAGATCCACCTGTCTCTGCCTCCCAAGGGCTGAGATCAAAGGTGTGCACCATCACCACCCAGCTAAACAATTTTTGTATTACTTCATTATTTTGACATGTGCCAAGGTGGGCATGTGAAGGCCAAAGAACAGCTTGTGTGGGTCTGCTTTCTCCTTCTACCGTATGGTCCTAGGAACAGAACTTGGGTTACTAGTTTTGATGCTGAATGTCTTTACCTGCTAAAACATCTCACTGGTCCTTATTGATATTTCTCTTTATATCAGCAATGTCTAGTAGAAATAAAATGAGTCATGTATATGATTTAAAAATTTTGATAACCACATAAAAAAGATTAAAAGGGCCGGGGCGGCGGTGGTGGCGCACGCCTTTAATCCCAGCACTCGGGAGGCAGAGCCAGGCAGATCTCTGTGAGTTCAAGGCCAGTCTGGGCTACCAAGTGAGTTCCAGGAAAGGCGCAAAGCTACACAGAGAAACCCTGTTTCGAAAAACAAAACAAAACAACAACAAAAAAGATTAAAAGGTCAAAGTATGATGACTGACACCCAGCACCCCATTGCTGTGCATTCCAGACCATCCTGAGCTAAAGACCTTAAAACTTTAAAAATAAATTAAAAGGAACAGATAAAGTTGATTCTACTGTCAGGTGTAGTGATGTATGCTTATAATCCCAGCACTCTGGAGATGGCACAAAAGTCATCTTTTGGAAGGCATTGGAAGTCCTCTTCAGCTACATAGTGAGTTCTAGGCCAGCTGTCCCAAAACAATCAAACAAAAATGAATAAAATAAGGTAAAATTTACTAACATATTTTAGTTAGTCTAACATTGTAAAAAAATTACCATTTTAACCTGTATTAAAAATAAATAAATAAATGAGCTGGGCAGTGGTGGCGCATGCCTTTAATCCCAGCACCCAGGAGGCAGAAGCAGGTGAATATCTGAGTTCGAGGCCAGCCTGGGCTCCAGGACAGCCAGGGCTACACAGAGAAACCCTGTCTCAAAAAAACCCAAAAATAAATAAATGGAAAATAAATAAGATCTCTTGCTGATTGATTGTTTGTTTGTTTGTTTTTTAAGAGACGAGGTCTTACCTCCCAAACTTCCAATACCTCTGTGCCCTGTGTTGCCCAGTCTGACCTCAGAAGTCTCGGCTCAGGTGATCCCCCTGCCTTAGCCTCCCAATTCCTAAAACTACCAGTATATTTCCCCATGCCCCACTTTGTCCTTAAAGAAACAAAAACCCCACTAAATACTCTATATCTATTGTGTCATTAAGCTTTCCACCTTAATTAAACACTCCACGTTTCAAGTGTTTACCTGAGGCTAGTGGCCATGGTATGGGACAGGCAGCTCTGAATGTTACTTTTAAGGTGCGAGGGTATGGCTCAGTGGTAGAACACAGGCTCAGGGTGCTGGAGGCTCTGGTTCTGCAAAAAATTAGAATTGTGCCGGGCGGTGGTGGCGCACGCCTTTAATCCCAGGACTCGGGAGGCAGAGCCAGACGGATCTCTGTGAGTTCGAGGCCAGCCTGGTTAAAGAATGAGTTCCAGGACAGGCACAAAATTACACAGAGAAGCCCTGTCTCGAAAAACCAAAAAAAAAAAAAAAAAAAAAAAAATTGTATCACTGCCTAAAAGTTTCAAAAATGTGTAATCCTCATACATAGAATAAAAGTAGAGTACCGGCAGGGCGTGGTCTTCACACAGCTGCATCTATAGAGTACCGGGAGGGCCAGTTCTTCACACAGCTGCATCTAAAGCCCCCAGCGGCCACCTGGTGGGTTTAGTGTGTCCATGGGTTCATCTTCCCACATGCAGAAGACTCAGAGGTTCACAAAGGAGAACATACACACATTGTTCTGGCCCTGCATGTCCTCACAGCTCTCTGCACAAGGCCCGCTCACAGATGTCTTCTAGGGCACGAACAATGCTCCTTACGTCATTGCTTTCGTCCTCCGTCATCTGTGGGAAGGCCTTCCCTCCAGAGAAGGACTCAGCCTCTACGTGGGGGTTAGGCCTGGCACAGGTCATGGCTATGCTCCTGTTTTACATATAGGGCAGCTACAGCTGACAGGCTGGGGTGGTTGAGGCAGGCACAGAATCCAGGCTCCCTGACTCCCTGGGTCTTCCAGGGCAGGAGCTAGGTAGGCTCTAGGGGCCCAGCGTCCTGCTGTGGGGTACATATGTGTTTTCACCAGGCCGAGAGGCCTTAGCAGGAAGAAGGGAAGCTGTGAGTGGCACCGGGGGCTTCCCAAGGTGCCCAGGAAGTGGTTGGTCAGCAGTGCAGATGTGGCATGTGGCCTGGCCCTTCTGGGGGTCTTGGGTGTGTGTGTGTAAGCGATATCAGTGCAATTACACGAGAGCAGTTAATTAAGACCGGAAATATGTTAGACCCTGTCTCCAATAAATGACACTAACAACTGGGAAACTCCACTAAAGGGTCTGGCCCTGCCTATGTTAGGAGCTCCCCAGTAGACACTCTCAGGCGCCATTTGAAGGCTGGGGGCAGGCTGGGGCGGCGGGGGGTGGGGGGTGAGGGGGTGGGGTGAGGGCTTGACCAGAGAAAGGCCAGCAAGGTTGCGTGGAGAGGTAGCAGGAATGCTGGTGGGGGGTCCAGAAGGGGAAAGGAGAGGCAGAGGTCCAGGGTATGAAAGTGGAGAGGAGTGGACAGTGGCTTGGGGTTAGAATCCCAGGGCTAGGAGGCCCTGGGAGGGTTTAGGCCAAAGGCTCTCTCTGGCTCCCTAGGGAATAGGGAGTGGGAAGTTGAGATGACCAGTGGGACCAAGAGATTTTGTGTGTCCCCAGCCCAGACTGAAAAAGCAGTCAGGCTATAGATAGATGGGCGGGCACCTCAGACAATGACTCTTGAGGTGTTTCAGGTCATCTGCCCTTCAGCCCCGCCAGTCCCTTGAGCAGGAGGGTGTTTGCAAGTGAGGTGGAGGTTAAAAAATGGATTCTAAAGAGAAGCAGGATTCTTTTTCCCAGACAGTGCCTCTGGGAGACAGGGAGGACCCCACAGAGGGGTCTGAAGAAGCCTCGGAGCTCCAGATGGACACCCCTGAAGGTGAGGCAGACATCAGGGCAGGGGAGATCTTCGTGGCAGGTGAGCCAGGCCGCCTCCTGGAGCCGGCTTCTGTACCTGCCTCCGTTGCAGACCAAGATTTGCTCGTATGTCCAGATGGCATGGTGAGTGAGACCCCAGTGCCTGAGCCTGAGCCCTTTGAGGCATCAGAACCAGCAGCCAAAAGGTCAAAAAGGTGAGTGATGCTGGCCACATGCTGGGGCTCAGAAGCCTGGAAGTTAGGCCTTGGCCTCTGGCTGGGGGGAGGGTCAGGTTCATCCCTGTATCTACCTGGGTGAGAGCCACCTGGAGGCCAGGCTGGGCGGCTAGGAGGAAGGGGGTCTTTGCAGAGTGCATAGATGGTGCCAGTTTATAGGATTAATTCACAACATGTTGCAAGGTGGAGAGCCAATGCCCCTGAGTTAATTTAGGTGAAACAGGCCTGGACAGCGTTTGAGCTTCCCCGATCCCCCATTGTAAGTAGAGCTGGGGTTAGGAACTGGGTCATAGGCCTCTAGAAAGGAACAGTTTTGATCTTTGATTTTCCTGTTTAGTTTTTGGTTTTTTGTTTTTTGAGACAACTTTGGCTGACCTGGAACTCACTATGTAGACCAGACTGCCCTCCAACTCTTAAGAGATCCCCCTGTCTCTGCCTCCCTAGAGCTAGGATCAAAGGCGTAGACCACCACCGCCTGGCTTTTTGATTATCTTTGGATCTTTCCTAGCTCAGAGGAGTCCACAGAGAAAGGGCCTGCAGGGCAGCCACAAGCAAAGGTCCAGCCTCAGACCCAGATGACAGCCCCGAAGCAGACACAGACCCCAGATCAGCTGCCTGAGCCACCAGGAGCCCAAGTCCTGCCACATTGCCAGCCACAGGTTCTGCAGATCCAGGCCCAGGTGCAGCCAAGGCTGCAGAAACAGGCACAGACACAGACCTCTCCAGAGCACTTAGCACCACAGCAGAATCAGGTACAACCACAGGTACATTCCCAGCCCCCATGGCAGGTGCAGCCACAGGAGACAGACCCACAGAAGCAAGCTCAAACACGGACCCAGACACAGACACATCCACAGGTATCCGCCCAAGCACCGCCACAGGAACAGCTTCCAGAACAGAGTAAGGAGCAGACATCAGAGAAGACCCTGGACCAGCCTCAGACTTGGCCACAGGGGTCAGCACCCCAACCAGAGCAAGCGTCAGTCCCAGCCTGTGCCACAGAACCACAGCCATCATCTGACGCTGCAGAAGCTGGGGGAGGTGAGCGAGTGTGTGGACTCCTGGGCAGACCCGGCCCTGCCCAACCTTCTTTCTCCAGCTGGCACTGTTTAGCCTTGACTGGGGACTGAGGGCTGGGCCCAGGGCCCAGATCTGGGACCATCCCCATCTTGAACTTCAGGGTCATGGCTGTGGACAGAGAAGCCAGCTCTCTTGGACAGAGATCTTGGACCCCAGATGGTAGACACACTCTGGGAAAGGAACATATCTGTCGTTTCAGGCCCAGAGGAGGCCTTGCCAGAACCAGTAGGTGCCCAGAGCACTGAAGACACGAGCCAGGAGGCATCGGCTGCTGGCCTGGATGTGGGAGAGTGTGAAAAAAGAGCAGGAGAGCTGCTTGGGGTGCGTCAAAGCCTGACAGCAGCCTTGTGCCTGGCTTCGTGGGTCAGCCACACGGGGGTTCCTCTGCCCTTAGGGCGTTTTTCTGAAGATCTGGATGTGATTTTGGTGACAAGAGTTTCTTCTGATCTGGCCACTCCACACTAGAGTCCCTAATCCCTCATGTGGTGACAGCATTTTAGTGCAAAGAGTACCTTAGCAAAAACCTCCTTGTGGGACTTGGGTCCCAACTCTACCTTATGACAAAACTTCCAACCTCTTTTCTTCCGTGGGCCTCAGTTTCCCCATCCATCATGTGAGGAGTGATATGAGTTGGATTTTAGAATTAAACAGAGCTAGGTTGGGAGTGCCAGCTCTAGGGAGGCAGAGGCAGGCCGATCTCTGCGAGTTTCAAGCCAGCTTGGTCTACATAGTAACACACACACACACACACACACACACACACAAGATCTAGGTTCAAATCCTGGCTGTCATATTCTCTGTGTACGTTTGGGCAGTCACGTAAGAACCTAACCTCAGGTTCCCTATCAGGAAACTTTGAGGAAACGATGCTCACAGGTGTTTCTTGTTGGGGCTGGATCACTATCAACACCCAGATGGTAGAAACCCTGTCTCTGAATCTACTGTAGATGTGGGGGGCTGGGGGCTCCCTGAAGGTCACCATCCTGCAGAGCAGTGACAGCCGGGCTTTCAACACCACACCCCTCACGTCTGGACCTCGTCCTGGGGACTCCACTGCCGCCCCTGCCCTTGCCAGCACATCCTCCAAGCAGACCCTCCAGTTCTTCTGCTATATCTGTAAGGCCAGCTGCAGCAGCCAGCAGGTACTGGTGGGGAGGAGGGCTGGGGCTGCCGGGCCTGCGGGCTTGCCTTCTCCACACTGCCCAGATGGCTGTCGGTCTGCTTAGACATTTCCTGATCAGCTGGTAGAGCAGGTTTTTAGGATCAAGGAAAACCTGGATCAAATCTGATTGACAGCCGGGCGGTGGTGGCGCACGCCTTTAATCCCAGCACTCGGGAGGCAGAGCCAGGCAGATCTCTGTGAGTTCGAGGCCAGCCTGGTCTGCAGAGTGAGTTCCAGGAAAGGCGCAAAGCTACACAGAGAAACCCTGTCTCGAAAAAAAAAAAAAAAAAAAAAAAAGTTCTGATTGACTATCAAGGTCTCCAGAAGTAAACTCCACTCTTGCGTCTTTTCCTCTTGTTTTCAGTCAGTATAGCCAAGAACTTACCTCACTGTGTGTCTTAGGGCTCAGCACTTGACACTGAAGTTCTGAGCCCATGTCCGGCCCAGGCAAGGGGAACATTAACAATAATAGTAGTCTTAGTAGGGCTGATTCTAGTTACTTGAGAAGCCAAGGCAGTGGGATCATGAGTTTAAGGGCAACCTGGTCAACTTAGTGAGAGAGAGCTTGTCTCAAAATTAAAAACTAAAAAAAAAGTACAGTTGGGATATAGTTCAGCCCTTGTATAACATGTGAGGAACAAAATAAATAAATGGATAGTAGTCTTGGCTGGGACTGTCTGGGCTTCCTGCAGCTGCTTCTAGCCGCCTGCAGGTTTGAAACAGGACTCGTGAGCACCTGAGTTTCAGATTGACCTGGGCAATATAGCCAGAACTTAATTTCTTTAAATTAAAAAGACAAACACTTTTTTTAAAAGACTTATTTTCATTATATCTGTATAAGTATTTTGCCCATATGTCTATCTGTGCACCACATGGGTCCAGTGCCCATAGAAGCCAGAAGGCATCGGATCCCTTGTAACTTGAGTTACAGATGGTTGTGAGCTACCATGTGGGAGCTGGGAAGCAAAGCCAGGTCTTCAGGAGGAGCAGCCAGTGCTCTTGGCCGCTGAGCCGTCTCTCCAGCCCAACCTCCAGTTTCATTAATGCTCTAACTTATTTCCAGTGGCAGTTACCTGCGACTGTGGTCCCTGGCTGAGCAGGACCATTTAGAGCCATGTTCCTTATCACAGAAGCACTCCTGGATATGGATGTGGATTCCTTCTGTGCCTCAGTTTACCATCCCTGCCCTGGCCTACATTGAGCTGTGTAAAATATGCCAGTTGTGGTGGCACATGCTGGTAGGTCATGCGGGAGAAACGGAGTCAGAGGATCAGAGATGCTGGATGGCCGTGACGCTTGGAGTTGTCCCCCACGGCTGCGCCTCACAGCCACCTCTGGTTCCTTCATGCCGCAGGAGTTCCAGGACCACATGTCAGAGGCTCAGCACCAACAGCGGCTTGGGGAAATGCAGCACTCGAGGCAGACCTGCCTGCTGTCCCTGCTGCCCATGCCTCGCGACATTCTGGAGAGAGAGGCGGAGTGAGTAAAGGCTGGCAGAGGCCCACGTTGTGGGGCAGGACGCCTCACAGACCAGGCCCTGAAGAGACGCTCTGAAGTCTGCCTGGGGATTAATCATTGCTCTGCATGCCAGTGACTAACCTTGGGCCTCAGTTTCCCATCTATAAAATAGTCTGACGAGGGGTGTAGCGACAGTGTCCTAAGGGTCCTTCCAGGTGAGAATAGTGTGACACCCCGTGGTCGGGAGGAGGGTTAGGGTACAGAGCCCTGCTCCTCTGGTCTGTGTGCTGGCCCCGACCACAGAAGCACGATGGCAAGAATCAGGTCATCTTGTGGCCTGGGGTTAGACCTTCTGAGGCCTCCTTTTGTCACAGGGGATGTGGTTGGTCTGAAATGTCCACCTGGAGTCTGGAACCACCACTTGGAGTGACAAGGCTGGGAGGCAAGCTGTGGCAGCTGCCAGGCCCCAGTGGGGTGTCACAAGCCTGCAGGGCTAGGAAGTGTCGTTGGAGAAAGCTGAACCAGATAGACTTGGGGACTGGGAGAGAAGGGCTGTGTCTCCTGGGACAGCTGCCTCAGTGGCTGCCAGAGTGCCCAGTATTTGGGAGAATCCAGGAACTTGGGTAACTTAGGAAGCCTCACAATTTCAGCTGTCAATAACAAAGCCAGCTGTGGCGACACACACCTGTGATCCTAGCACTTGGGAGGCCGAGGCAGAAGGATCAAGATTTTTGTTGTTTTTGGTTTTTGAGACAGGGTTTCTCTGTGTATCCCTGGCTGTCCTGGAACTCACAGAGATCCACCTGCCTCTCTCTGCCTCCCAAGTTCTGGGATTAAAGGTGTGTGCCACCATGCCCAGCTAAAATCGAGACTTTAAAGCCAACTGCATGGTGAGGTCTAAGCTGACTTGTTCAGAATCACACTAAGCCCTGTTGAAGACAAATGGAAACCTTCCCCGGGCGGGACAGACAACTGTCTGAGTCAGTGGCTGGGCTCTACCAAGGACGAGGAGACAGCAGGAACTCATGGCTGCTCTGCTTTTGGCCTGGTGGACAGAGAGCGCATGTCTGTTAGCGCTCCTTCAGAGGAGTCAGGAATCTCTGCTCTTTCCTCTGTCTTTTGGCTGTTTCGGCTAGAACCCTGGCCCCTCAAGAAGGCACTGTAGGCTGACCTAAACCCTCGCTTCCGAACTGCATTGCATTTCCGGAGCACTCCCGGAGAATATAGCGTCATGCCCTGCTTGTTTTTATTGTCGTCATTCAGAGAGCCTCCACCAAAACGCTGGTGCAACACCTGCCGGGTGTACTACATGGGGGACCTGATCCAGCACCGCAGGACACAGGAACACAAGGTGCCGGAGCCACTCACGTGCTGCAAAGGCACCTGTGTGTGCCACGCCAGAGCGGGGGAGGGGCCCAGGGTGGGAGTGGGAGGTAAAGTCTGTTCTTGTCTTCATGTGACTATCAGTCACGTGGCTTGGTGAGTCAGTCATGTTCCTCTTTGGGCTTTCCTGTGCCCATCTGTTCAGTGGAGGTACCGGCTCACCCTGCTGCTCAGCCTCTAGCCTCCTAGGGGTCTTTGGCGGCCATTCTCCCTGCGACCCTGTCTCTGTTGGCACCTACCATCCCACGTAGTGAAGAGAAGTGATTTGCATGTCCCACTGTAGGGGTAGAGCTGAGTTGGGCCACCGATTATGTGGCTTGTACCTAGGGATGCTGCAGTGCACCACATGGCCTGTCTTCCTTTCCCCAGATCGCCAAACAGTCCCTGAGGCCCTTCTGCACCATATGTAACCGTTACTTCAAGACCCCTCGGAAGTTTGTGGAGCATGTAAAGTCCCAGGGACACAAAGACAAGGCCAAGGAGGTAACCTGCTGCCTGAACATAGCATGAAGCCTTCCCCCAAGATCATAGAGCAGGGCCTAGAACCCTCAGCTGCCCATAGCTGACCTAAGCCCCTCGTCCATGCCGTGGGCAGCTGAAGACACTTGAAAAGGAGATAGCCAGCCCAGAGGAGGACCACTTCATCACAGTGGATGCCGTTGGCTGCTTTGAGAGTGATCAAGAGGAGGAGGAGGAGGAGGAAGAGATTGAGGCTGAGGAGGAATTCTGCAAGCAGGTATGTGGGGTGGGCCATTTGAGGCTAATAGAGCCAGGAGCGCCTCTCCTGCTCCTTGAGGGACCCAGACACTGCATTGGCATTTCTAGGTACTAAAGCATGATGCAGTTATGGGCTGTGTCACATGTGGCCATGAAAACAGGCACAGGGCTGACTGTTGAGTGGCAGGTGAAGTATACAGGGGCCTTAAAGGCTGGCCGAGATACTGACAGTGTGGGGGAAGGGAGGGCAGAGGGAGCGGTGTTTAGCCAGGCGCAGAAGGCATGCTACAGCGGACGGTCCGAAGTCCTGTGAGCTTTTTGTTCATGCTATTTCTGGACAAAGTAAAAGAAATGCAGGTGGATTGGGGGTGGGGAGGGGAAGGCAGAGGACTGGGAACGATAGCCCAGTGGTAGAGCGCTTGCTGCCTAGCACGGGCAAAGCCCTAGACTCACTCCCCAGCCCCAGGGGGAGGTGGTCCGAGGCTCCAGCACAAAGGAGGCAGAAGCAGGAGGCTTGAGAGCTCCGTCACATGCTGCATACCAAGACCCTGTCTCAAAGAGAAAAAAAGGATGGTGGTGAGAAGCTGTGCTGCTCTCCAGAGGACCTGGGTTCAATTCCCCCCACACCCGTGTCAGGTCGCTGGTAACTGCCTATGCCTCCAGTCCCTGGAGATTTCACAAGCACCCACGCCCACACACACTCAAATGTATTGAAATAGCAGCCTAAGAAAGGAGGGGTTGATTTTGGCTTGGAGGGAGGGGCTAACTGAAACCCACGGCGCAGTCATCAGAAGGACACTTGGGAGGCAGGATTGGAGCGTGCCATGACTCAAAGAAGGCCACCCTCAACGAGTTGTGAGCCGAGGGGATGGGTGGTGTGCTGGAGACCATGGGTGCACTGCAGGCCCCTGACCTGTGTCCGGGTGGAGCCTGCGGCATCCCATCTGAGCCCCACTCCCTCCCTCTCCAGGTGAGGTCAAGAGATCCATCTTTAGAGGAACGGAAGGGTTCAGAGACTTACAACCCCAACACGGCATATGGTAAGACCCCAAGCTAAGCCCCAGTCTCAGTCACAGCACTGCAGCAGGCAGCCCACCCTCTGGGCAGTGGGACCCCCAGCTGGTGAGGGGGACCCAAGTCTGCAGCCCCCCCGCTGTCTGTCCCCAGGTGTGGACTTCCTGGTGCCCGTGATGGGCTACGTCTGCCGCATCTGCCACAAGTTCTACGACAGTAACTCAGGATTGCGGCTCTCCCACTGCAAGTCCCTGGCCCACTTTGAGAACCTACAGGTGAGTGGCCATCCGACTGCCCTGCCTGGGGCACAACTCTGTTCAAGCTGGTGGGTATGGCCAGCAGCTGTTTGCTGCTATACCAAGCCAGTTCCCAGCCATACTCCCACAGCAGGGAAGGACTCAGGCTCTTCGGGTTATGTCCTTGTGTGTGTGTGTGTGTGTGTGTGTGTGTGTGCTGGTGCGTGTTGGGGGTGGGAGGTGGGTGACTCCAGAGCCTAGAGACGTTAAGAGCTTCAGACAGGGTCACACAACAAATCATTACTGTTTTGGCCCAAGTTGGGAAGCAGCTGCTGGCCAGGAGTGCCATAGGCTGTGCCTAACTTGAAAACTTTTGTATCTAGAAATACAAAGCAGCCAAGAACCCCAGCCCAGCCAGCCGACCTGTGAGCCGCAAGTGTGCGATCAATGCCCGAAATGCCTTGACTGCACTTTTCACCTCTAACAGTGGCAGTGGCCGCCCGCTCAGCCAGCCAAACCCCCAGGACACAGCAAAACTACCCAGCAAGGTGAAGCCTGGATCCCCCAACCCCCCTCCTCTCCTTCGGCGCTCAACTCGCCTCAAAACCTGATAGAGGGAGTTCCGGCCACCCAAAATGCCTAGGGCCTGATCTGCTAATGCCTACTAGGTATCTGCGTGGAAATGTTCACATGTTGGTGTCTTTACTCCAAATCCAATAAAGAGTTGTTTGGCTTTGCGGTCCCCACCATCACTGTGTCAGGGCGGATACAGGGAGGGGAACTTAGTCTCTCTGGACACAGTGTGATGGAGGACCAGGGAAGCCAAGATCAGGCTCCCTGCTGTAATAGGACTACAAGGCACTTCTCTGAGCCTCAGTTTATCTCTTCGTGTATCGGAGCTAGGAAGGCAACTTGAGAGAATCTTTATGGCTGGTAACCTAGCAGATGGTCTTGCTTCTACCCCCCAGTTGCAGATAGACAAACTGAGGCCTTAGCAGGGTCATGTAACTTGCAAACAGCCAGGACTTAACCCTAGGTGTGTACATTCTTGGCTCTTGTATTGGCCTCTATCCAACTGCAGAGTCAGACATGGAGTTAGGATTGGGGGGCGGGGGTCCTTGCTGCTGAGGTTCAGCTCTTGGTTTGCCAAGAGGGCACAGCCCTCCTAACCCAGAGACAGATGAGCAGTGCAGGGGCCCAGCCTTAGCTCTGTTGTTTTCTCACTTAGAGATAAGACAGCCTGGCTGTCAGTGCCGGCTGGGAAGACTAGGGCTAGTGGAAGGCCCCAAGGTTTACAATCAGGCCCTAGAGGCGGTCATCGTGGTGGAAGGCCCTAGCGCCCAGAGAGGCTGACTATATCTCACAGTCACACAGCATGCTGACTCAGCCAGGCTGGGAAGCAGCTGCTAGCCAGCAGCACACAGGTAGGGAGGAAGCCCTGACCTTGCCTTTACCTCGGATCAGAATTAAAAGAACCTCAGCCCTATCACATGCCCACGAGCCACAGCCTGCTCCACTTGCCTCCAGTGGCTACTGGGGTCTTTAACCCTGGCACAAAGAGACAAGAGAGGCCGGGCGGTGGTGGCACACGCCTTTAATCCCAGCACTCGGGAGGCAGAGGCAGGCGGATCTTTGTGAGTTCGAGGCCAGCCTGGGCTACAGAGTGAGTTCCAGGACAGGCTCTAAAAGTACACAGAGAAACCTTGTCTCGAAAAAAAAAAAAAGAGAGAGAGAGAGACAAGAGGGGCAGTGGTGTGGGAGATCTCTTTAATATGGACACTCAGTCCTGGGGGGAGGGGAGAGAGACGAGAGCTGGGCAGGCAGACAAGTAAGTTGTAGGATCACACCTGGCTCCAGAAGGGATGATGGGCAGTGGGGCCTGGTCCAGGCTGGTAGACCCACTGGGGATCTGAAGGCCAGTACCTGAGATGGTGTCTAAGCCAGGTAGTATCTACCCAGGCCAGAACATGGCCTAGAGAGGTGAGGGTGGGGCCTGCTTGGGGGCTCCTGGCAGCTAGGGGCTGGCATCACTGGGGTCCTCCCCAAACTGTTGCTGGAATTCCAGGCGTGTCTGCCGGTTGGACTCCAGTAGCTCCTGGAGGCGGGCATGGAGGTGGTCATTCTTCTCCTCCAGGTGGTCCAGACAAGAGTTGATCTGATCCAACATGGAGTTGATGGCAGCATACTCTGGGAAGAAGGGAAAAGACAGGGAAGGTCCTGTGCCTCCTCAGGGCTGACAGACACAGTACATCCAGTGTCCCCAGCTCTCCCTCGAGAGGGCTTTGGGCACATCCCCAATCTCTGATCTTAGTGTCACCATGGGGAGAGGAGTAGGCAGCACAGGGGAAAAGCGTCATTCTTAGCACACCTTTTTTGTAGGGTAGAGTGGTCCTGGGGCAGTCTGCCAGTGTCCTGGCTGCTGGTCCTATCATGTGACAAGTTCCCTCTGCATTCCCCTCCATGCCACCTAGAAGTCACAGCCATGTCCAGAGCTGGGCAATCAAGTCTCTGCTAGGCATGTGACCTCCAGCCCTCTGCCTTCAGAACAGAGTCCAGCAGCTTCTGGGCCCTGGAGCAGACCCAGCCCCCTACTTCCCTCTGTATCCCCGTCCCCCACCCCTTTCCTTTCCTCTCACCTGCTTTGCCTGTCTCAGGCCCTCTGAATGTACTGCTGGCTGTGCCTGAATGCACTGGGTGGCCT
This sequence comes from Peromyscus nudipes, assembly GCA_902168325.1. Classification (NCBI taxonomy): domain Eukaryota; kingdom Metazoa; phylum Chordata; class Mammalia; order Rodentia; family Cricetidae; genus Peromyscus; species Peromyscus nudipes. The sequence goes on along the minus strand of CABHPH010045704.1, from coordinate 1,695 downwards.
TCTTGTCTTTCCCTCTGGGATGAATACCACTTGGCTATCACCACCAAGGGGAGCCCTCCCAGGGAGCCTCCCCCTTCCACAGCTTTCCCTTCAGGAATCACTACTGTGACTGGCTGGACGCTAGTGTACTCCACCTCACACTCACTGTAGAGATCTGGGAGAGGTGACGGGTCTTGTGTTCTCTGCTGTCTCCCCAGTGCCCTCAACGACACAAATAATCACTTACTGAATGAATGCGTGAATGGATGAATGAATGAAGCTCTGGCTTTCCAGTCCCTGCCTTTGCTCAACTGTCTACCACCTAGAATTCATCAACCACAACAACCCTTCAAGGACCAACTCAAAATACCTCCTCCTCGGAGTCTTCCCCGTCTTCCTCTACAGCGGCTTCTGACCTGCCTCTTGGCAATGCTGTGTCCCTTAGGACCCAAGGTCTGGGTCTGTGCCCACTGCGGGACCCAGTTCTGAGCCAGCCCGTGACTCAGAAACACTCCAGCTGCCAGCTTGGGACCAGAGGGGAAGTAGCTGGTGGATTTAAGAAAAAGGCCCAGGGAGGGTGTTGGGATATGAGTGCAAATGTGCCTGCCTTTGGGGATGGCTGACAGAGAATAGTCTGTGAAGGCTGATGATCTTAAGGTCCATCCCTCATGGCACAGATGGGGAAACTGAGGCCTAAGAAGGAAGGAACCGGAACACTTCCCATAGCTACTTGGTGACGGGACCCTTCGGTTTGAGTCCCAGCTGCTGTACCCCTGCGACTCCTTATTGGAGCGGGGGACACTGAGGGTTCCAGTACATGAGAGCTCAGTTGCTGTGGCCACATCCAGAACCAAACGGACGGCTGCTATGCTCCAGCTTCCCATTTCATGGCAGGCTAGCAGAGGGGCTTCATTGGGGTACCCCCTAGCCATTGTTCCTGTCCTGGAACAGAGAGCCTCCTCCCCACCATCCCAGTGTCCACTCAGTGTTACACCACCCCCTCCCCAAGTCCCCTCATGATGTCCCCACCATGGCTGCCAGCAGTCACTGCCCACTATAAGCCTAATGACCCACCACCTGCCTCCAGTTGGAGGGCAACCTTTATTTATGAGAAAAATATTCTGAAACTGTTGTGACAATGGATATGCTGTGAATATATGAAAGCCTGCAGAACTGTACGGTTTAAATGGTAAAATCTATAGTGTCACTTACAGCTCAATAAAGCTTTTATAACTAAACAAAGCATACCCCATCCTTAATGCACAAGTCCTGCCCTCTAGGCAAGGCACCAGGCTTGACTATGCATATGTCTGTGTGTGTGTGTGTGCACTATCCACTTTCAGAAGGAACTTGTACACTGGAATCTTAGAGTCTAACTATTTTCCATCCCATTTTTCCCTTTAATCCCGACACATCTCAAAACAGGAGACACCAATGTGCCCAATATTGCAGATGGGAAAACTGAGGTTCCCAAACGTGCAAAGGAAGTCTGTGGGCTGACGCTTCCCCCGAGGTCCTTCCGCAGTGCTGTGCACCCAACACAGTGCTAGATAAGCCGATCACACCAGCAAAGCTAGGTGGCTGGGGTGCTGACTCAGCACAGTGGGACGCCCACCCGGCCAACACCTCCTGGGGAGCCAAGTAGGACCCGCCCCCTTCAGCGAAGAAAATGGCTAAAGCAAATCCCAAACCGACAAGCATCTCTGGAGCTGTCTC
>CABHPH010045703.1:0-26158 GCA_902168325.1 Peromyscus nudipes | reverse complement strand
CATTATTTGCAGTTGAAAAAGTAATCTAAGACTCTACTTCATAAACTTGGATATATGTTTTCTTTGTATGCAATTTCCTTCCCCCTTCACCCACAGTAAAAAATTTACCGAAATAAAAAGCATTGCTTTTTATAGTTATTATAAAATTTTGCTTTTACAACAACTGACTCCACTACATTAGCTCAGGACTCAGGTTGCTTTCTTGGCCCTTTGAAGCCCTGACTCTCAGAACAGCAGCCTGCCATTTAGCACTCAGCATTTGAGTTTCTAATAAGCCACAGTGCCTGCTGGTCTAAGGATTAATGAACAAAGAACTCAGAATTTATGGTAGATCTTGCTGATAAGAATAATTTTGTGAGGAAAACATTTTATACAGTATTCTTTCTACCTATATTTACATTAGAAAATAATCTGGTAATATTCTGAATAATTTTAAAGTACAGATATTAAAAATCATAAAATTTATGATAAGACAGGAACTTGGAGAGCCTTTTTGTCTAGTCCAGTGCATCCCTTCTTTTTACGAGAACGGCAAAGGCTCTAGAAGATGAAGCAGCCTGCCCAGGGTCACACACCTAGCTAGTGGGGGTGCCACTCACAGGCTGTGGCTTTTAAAATATCACATCTCTGACACTCAGGTTCAGACATTATCATGGGCACACTTCATTTTGTTGTTGCTTTCTTTTGGATTTTTTTTTAAGGTTTCATGTAGCCCAGGCTGGCCTTGAACTCCTGATTGCCCTTTGTCCACCTCCCAAGTGCTGGGATTACATGTGCCAACACACTGGGTTTACATTACGATTTATAATGTTATTTAAACAGTGCAGCCAACTAAAGTCAAGCTAAGTGACATCATAATAATTTTAACAGTATAAAATAAGTTTCTTGCATCTGAGTCAAGACTTAAATTATACAAGTGGAATGAAAATACTTCCTATATAAATTTCCTGTTGACTTACATTTAAGTAGTATTTACAAACAATTCAGAAAGCTAATACAGTGTAAAGTTAGAAAAGAAACTTTAAAAACACTTATGATATAGCAACTGAAAAAAATCTCAAGAAGAATTTCTTCATAATATAAAATTCCTGCTCCTTCACAACTGAGTTCTGAAACATATAGAGAAGAGAAACACTTGGGTTTTCCTCCTCCTCTAGAAAAGGCAAAAGTAACTATGTTTCACAATTATAAAATTATGGACTTCTGTGGATTTTTCGTAGGAAAAAATCAGGTTATTTTCAGACAACCAAAAAGAGAGTTCAATTAAAAAAATAACCACCCATAATTCCTTTGGTGTGCTAATTAAAAAGAGTTGGGCTCTAGCAGTTCGTTCTGTTTGATGGCTACCTGAGAGGGAAACCCGTTTGAACTGGACACCACCATCACATAGGGCTGTGGCTGCTGTTCAGTGTCTTCATTTGAATGCTCTTCAAACGTTTCCTCTGCCTCTTGTTTGAGAGTTTTTGTTTCCTGAGCTTTGATGACAGAAGTGATCACAGTGCCAGGTGGGTGTGCAACCAGCTGGGAACTCGGAGAAAAGGTCACCACAGGTGTAGTAGCACTGAAGGATGGAGATGAATCCATACTGACAGCTCCATTGCAAATGGACTGAACATTGCTTGTGAGGACCTGCTGTACATGGGTGGGGCTAAAGACAATGGAAGGAGGAGAGCCCGGCTTCTGTGACTGTAGCATGACGTTTTCTTTCAGTACAGTCATGGGCTGTGACGATGGAATGGCTTGTAAAATGAATTTCTGGGACCCGGCACCTGACGATGGGTCAGTGCTGGCTATAACCGTTGTGAGTGGCACTGTCTGGAGTGTTACGGTATGCAACTGCTGGTTGCCAGGAGACACGACCACTGGAACCTGGGTTGAAGCCTGTATTGTCCTATTGAGATCACCAAATAGAAGTGAGACAATTAGCACATGATACATCTTTTAAAACTTTAATGCTTCTTCACAAGTTATTCTTAAAAGTATTCACATTGCTACTTCCCCTATTTTTAATCACAGCATAATTGATTAACATCATGCCAAACCTTGTTTTAAACATTATACAGGCTGGGTGTGGCAGCAGGACACTCCTGTAATCACCATACTCGGGAGGCAGAGGCAGTTCGAGGTCACCCAGGGCTGTATAGAAAGACCCTGTCTCAAATGAAAAATCTGTGAATACTGCCACATTAACACAAGTGAGTAAGGCATCAACACACTAAGCAAGGCATTTATGCATAGGCCACTCTAAAGAAAGGTATGAATTTAAAAGGTCTGTTGATTCACCATGCTCACTCCTAACAAACGCCAAACTTCACATAATTGTGTTCAATCTGTTTTTTTAAAATAAGAGGAAAAAAAGCTTGATTAACTTTAAAACAAAATCCTATCTTAACAGAACATCTATTTTTTAACAGAGTTACTAGGATTTTCATAGCTCATAATTGATATCAGATCTACATCAAAAATCATGACTGTAACTTCTAAGAGTTCTAGGCCAACAGAGAGCAAAGTTAAAGCCAAGCTTTGGCAAAATAAAATACACATATATTTTAGCAATTTTAGAGGCCAAAGTAATTTTCACAATATAGGGTCTTTCTATGCTATCCAGACTAGCCCTGACCCCATCCACCAGTACACAGGATTATAGACATATGCCACCCCACCCAACATAAAACTACAATTTAACAGAACAAATATTAATGTAAAATCCAATTTATGGAACCAGCAGTAATAATGAGATAACCTTATTAAATAAAAAGGTTCATAAATGATGTGACGACTCAATATAATTTTAAAAGTTTGCACTTATAAATATTACAGGGTTTGTTTGTTTGTTTGAGACTTAAGTCTCTTATAGCCTAGGTTAGTCATTCTCTCCAGGTCCTGCCTCTCCCACCCAGTGCTGGGATTACAGGCATATACTACCACACACAACTTAAAGTTTATAGTTATGTTATTGTTATTATAAGTCAGTTGAAAACTGTATCTTGAGTTCAACTGTTCTCTCTGAATTTGGTCAAGTTAGTTTGTGAAAGTTACACTTCAAATGGCTCAGTACTAAATATCAACTAGAAAGTTATTAAATATACATTTTATTGTGCTAGTTATGTGTGACTGGTCACATATGCAAAGATAAGCAGTCACATGAAAAGATAAGACAAAGACCAAGTGCACCTTAGAAGTTCAGAAGAAGTGGGAAGGCACAGGATGACTCCAGCATCCCTGTGGAATAGTAAATCTCCTGTTCAGATTGGTACCCAAGTCACATTGTGAACAGCCGTCTATGGGATGATAGTAACAGCTTTTTCATTTTTTTTTCATTTTGGAAACAAGGTCTTGCTATGTAGCTCTGGCTGGCCTAGAACCTGCTGTGCTGATCAGGCTGGCTTCAAACTTAGAGTGATTCTCCTGAATATTGAGTACAGGCATGTACCACCATGCCCAGCTTCAACAGCTCTCTAGAAGGGTAGAACTAGAAGAGACAAGAGTTAAGTAATATAGATTTAATAGGTGGGAGGGGTATGATTCATGATAAAGGTGTGGTAGTATTAGGCAAACAAAGTGAGTTGAAAAAAAACACCTTAGGACACAGGGTTTTCCAAAATATACTGTGCCTATCCTATTATTCTCATCTGAACCACAGTATCTTTGGGGAAATCAGTTTGAGTAGATACCTAACCTGGCCAAATTTTTTAAAAACTATATACTTAGAGGTTGTGTGTGTAGGAGTATTTGTCTATGATTGCATACATGCCACAAGGCACACTTGTAGATATCAGAAGACAACTGGATCCATCGGTTCTCTCCTTCCACCGTATGGGTCCCAGATTATCACTGATGCAAATGCCTTTACCCGCTAAGCCATTTCGTTGGTCCCTAGATTTCTTTTTGTTTGTCTGCATATAGGGTCTTACTATAATATAGCACAAGCTGGCTCAAAACTACGATCCTCCTGCCTCAAGCTCCTGAGTAATGAGACTGTAGCTGTGCACCACTGAAGCAGGCAAGCACGGGGATAGATTAGCAGCCTGGGGACCCCACCTGCATCAGGCTGCACATATACCTCATTTCAAAGAATGGAATAAGTTGTCCCTCTGTTGGCAACCCTTGGTGACTCCTGTTTTGTCGTCAGTTTCCATTCCAATGTGTCTCAGAATATATCCAGACATGAGCAACAGGGTCCCTAGTCTGATTTCAACTCATTTTGGGTAAATCTGCAGTAAGGCAAACTGTATCGTCCCAATCAACTTTTCCCTACTTACCTTCTTATGTCTATACACAAGGGATACTCATACGATTAGAATAAAATGTATCATAGCATGCACAATAATCAAAGGCTTAGACAATCAATCAAAACAGAACCCTTAGAAACCAACTCCTCTTCCTGGAACCCAAAAGAAAGCCCTAAACATGAGCTACTGTTCTGGGGTACTCCAGCTCAAGTAAGCCACTGCTCCCTTGCAGCATTTCATGCACTATCTCCTTAAGCAAAACTTCTTGCTACTTTGCCATCTCTGTGTGTGTTTTCAATTCTTTGGCTATGACACCAAGAATCTGGACACACCTGGTCCAGACATGACCGCCAGCAACACCACTATACCCAGGCAGATACCACTTTTTAAAATAAAGTCACAGACCTTCCCATACCAAGCGCTTACATAAATTTATAGATAAAATAGCATTTGTCATCTAATTATCACAAAAGTATATATATATAATCTTGCCACCCTGTAAATGCTATGATCCTCATTTTACATGTAGGTACTTTGTTGCAGAGGTAGACAGATTCCTTAAGGTAAACAGGTCTGACTTCAGAACCTATGTGCATAACCATTACAATACACACTACTTCTTAAGTCCTGAATAACCTCAGCTAAAGATGAATACTAACTATTTTAATTTTCATTTTTAACTTTTTGACATGAATGTGTATGCTTTCCACCCATTGCCCTGTCCCATGAATATGATTATATGATTAGTTCTTCAGTGTGTCCTGCTCCCATGCCTTTACCTTCTTCTACAGTGTGGCACAGTGTACTGGGAAACTTTGCATATTACTAATTAAAGCTATCTCTAGGTCTTCAATGCTTTTGTGCAATGGTTTTAAAAGTGGGCTTTTTTTTTATAAGATTGCTATCTCTCAGGAAACTTATATAATACCTACAAAATAAATATATTGACTCATTTGAACAAATTCTAGAGCAATTTTCACTTAAAAAAAAAACATTTGGAGCCAGGCATTGGTGGCACACACCTTTAATCCCAGCACTTGGGAGGCAGAGGCAGGCAGATCTCTGTGAGTTTGAGGCCAATCTGGTCTACAGAGCTAGTTCCAGAACAACAAAGGCTACCTGGAGAGACCCTGTCTTGAAGAAACAAAAACCAACCAAACAAAAAGCATTTGGAGATTATAACAGTGCAGGCTTGAAATCACAACATGTGGGAAGCTGAGGCAAGAGGATAGTATACCCTGCCTTAGCTACGTATCACATCTTTGTCTCAAAACCAAACAAAAACTGGGCAAGGCGGCAGACTCCTACAATCTCAATGCTCAGGAGGAGGAGGCAGGGAGACCAAAAGTTCAAGGCCATCCTTCTATATATATCAAATTTGAGACCATCCTGGGACACAAGATACCATGTCAAAAGAAATGTAGCTATTAAAGAATACGCTACCATGGAGTTCCTGCAGCCACAGGAATTTCCAAACATTTTTTCTTTATAATTAAATCAGTTGTATCCAATTATGTTACATCAGTTTTATCTTCAAGTTAACTATTTTAAAACTCCTAAGCTGCTTGTAACTAAGAGCTATCATATTGCTGGTTTATGATTCATCAGAATTTCTGAGGCTTATTATTATGTGACATTTAGCTTGTGTTGAAAATTGACTCAGGTGTCGAGAAGTGCCATTTAATATCACAACCACGTGTACTCATTTTTAGAGTACTGTTTTCATTTTATAGATGAGGAAATATTCCCAATAGTCGATTGATTTGCACATTTAATAACTGGCAAGGCTGGTGGGCTGAAAGGTTTGGCAGACATTCTTCCTACCATGTTACCTTGCTTTTAAGGTAAACCTACAGCTTTAGGCATTTTTAGAGGATAATTTTAAAGACCTTAAGACAAACTACTAGTGCCTGGATAAATATTAAAGAAAATGGACTTCAAAGTTTACCAGGGACAATTCTGAAACACTTTACCGGGAGTTTACTTTGTTGGTCATTGAACTATCATGAAGTCCAAATCAAAACTAAAATGTATGAGTGCATACATTATAAACTGATTTAAAGGAAAACCTGAGATGTTGATAACAATTCCTGTGGTTTACATAAACCCTTTCCTCCCCAACCTGCTTTTGGTCTTGGTGTTTCATCACAGCAGTAGTAACCCAAACTAAGACAAACTACAAGAACTATAAATTTCCATTTAATTTTGGATCATTATCTCTTGCCTTATTCTAAAATCAAATGAGAGCAGTCCTAAATTTTTCCAGAAGACCAATCTAGAGATAGGATTTTCTTGGTCAACTGGATGTTCAGCACCTTTTTTAAGTCTGATTTGATTAAACTGGACTAGGAGACTTGGCAACATCTGGCACATTAACACCTGAAGAAGAGAAACTGACTCCTGACCATCACACTTGGGCTTCAGACGTATTCTAAAACAGGTCTCCCCAAGCGATACACTTATTCTTGGTAGTGAGTGCATCCTAAATGTCTCGGTTATGACAATTTATGCTAGGTTTTTGTAGACTGTGATCTATGATGCTAAACAAATCGTTAGAGTAACAGCAAACACAGACTTGGGAGAGAGGGAATCAGGAAGGTCAAAGAGCAAGAGTTTGAGGTCCTGGGCTACATGAGATTCATCTCAAAAACAAACAAGGTCTAAAAAGATAATTTAGTGGTTAGGAGCATGGACTGCTCTTGTTGGAATAAATTCCCAACACCCACATTGGGCAACTCACAACTGTCTATAACTCCAGCTCCAAGGTACCTAGTATCTCAAGCCTTCACAAGCATCTGCAGTCAGGTACACAAAAATCCACACAGGGACACACATAATTAAAAATAAACAAAAACACAACTGCTGATAGAATCAGAGACCTGATATAATTTTGCTCCTGAAACAATCTATTGACGAAGAATTCTACCCTCTGAATCCTGACCCACTTAACAAACAATGCCTCTGCTCAGAACATCACACAATGATGTGCACCGGTCACCGGTTCCTCACCTAATACTCTGAAGGGAAGAATTTGCTGTTTCTTCCTGCATGGTGCTGGTTATGGTTGCTTCTCCTTCTGGAACCGCTTGTACTGGCTGTACCACATGAATAGTCCGGAAGAGCTGGGTAGGATAGGGAGCCTGGGAGGACGGCACTGTCCTCACAACCTCTGATGGCTGTCCAGCTTCCATAGGATCTTTGGGTTTTGTAGCTTTAGAATTCCCTGGTTTCAGAATTGTAGTGGCCCCTCCTCCTTTTATTCCTGGACTTGAAGATACTCTTGATCGGTTTGCTTGATTTCGACTTGATGTGGTTGTTGGAGATAAGGAGAAATCCGAACACTCTATGCTGGAACTTGGATCCTCATCATCTATGTATATGAGATCTTTTGGCATTTCTTTAAACTGATACACCAAGCGCTGACCTTCCACTTTTGCAAGAATACCTCTTTGGTAATAGTACCTAGTCAAAGCAGACAATTTCATCAATCTTATTGAATCAAATATAAATTAAAATCATAGTCAACAAAATCATTTTTTCCTAATCATAAAATTTTAGGGCTAAAGTTTAAAAATAAAGAAATTTGTTGTTACTGCGGTTTATTATTTTGTTTTGTTTTGTTTTTGAGACAGGGTCTCTTTACATAGCCCTGACTATCCTGTAATTCACTCTGTAGCCCAGGCTGGCTGTGAACTCACAGAGATCTGCCTGCCTCTGCCTCCCGAGTGCTGGGATGAAAAGTGTGCCTCACCACACCAGGCAGAAAGTGAGGAAATCTGTAAAGGAAAGGCATTTATACAAAATATGTACAAACTCATACAAAGATTAAATCCTTATGAGGGACTGAAAAGATCACTTAGTAAAGTGCCTGCTTGCATAAAATCCTGAACTCCATCCTCAGCACCCACGCAAGGGCTGGGCCCAGTGGCGCATAGCCCCAGTGCTGAGGAGGCAGAGAGACGGGAAGATCTCTCTAACCAGGCAGCCTAGCTCAATCAATGAGCTCTAGGTTCAACAAGAGACCTGGTACCATAATACAACATGGAGAGTAATCAAAGAAGACACCCAAACCTCTGACCTCCACCACAAGCACCCATTCACACACCCACACAAACACATATATATATATACACATGCAAGTCCTTATTAACAGCCAAATCTAAGAAGAATTCTGAATAGGGAACTGTGGAGAATGACTGGAGCTTCGCTTCTCTTCCTCCTGTTCCATGCTGCTAATTTCCTGGGATAATCAACTTTACTACACACTTCAAGACATTGTCTCCCCTTCCCTATTCCCTACCATACTAGCAGCATTCATACAATTTAAATTTAAATTTAACTCAATTGTGCAAAATTTGGTGATTCAAATGTCAGTGGTTTTAATAAAATCAAGAACCTAAGTGATTCTCGTAAACACACACCTATGTCTTTTGTGTATAATGTCCTTCCCCCTAAGCGGCTCTCTCCCTCTCTCTGCCCTCAAATGTTGGTTATTAAAACCTTTTTTGCGGCTGGAGAGATGGCTCAGCAGTTAAGAGCACTTATTGTTCTTGAAGAAGACCCAGCACCCACATAATGTCTATAACTCCAATTTCAAGGGATCCAGTGCCTTCTTCTGACTCTGCTTAGAAGAATGAGAAGGGGAAGGGGGAAACAGGGGGAGAGGAGGAGGAGCAGGAGAAGGAGGAGCAGCAGGAGGAGCAGGAGGAGGAGGAGCAGGAGGAGGAGGAGCAGCAGGAGGAGCAGGAGGAGGAGCAGCTGCTAAATAATTTAAGCTAATAAAACATGAAGTAGTTGTAAGCAAGGTGTGGTGGTGTACACCGTTGATCCAGCCTTCTCAAGGTAGAGACAGGTGGGTCTCTGTGAGTTCAAGGCCAGCATGGTTTACATAGTGAAACTGTGTCTCAGAAAAAGAAAAAAGAAAAAGAATAGAAGAAGGAAGTTCTAAGTTAAGACGACAAACCATATATCCTCTAATCAGTTCTAATTCAAGTCTTTCTCAAACAACAAGTGGAATAATTAATGATACAGTCATAGAAAAACAAAACAAAAATGCGCTCAAATTTCTTTTATCTAATATCAACATTGAAGTATTCATTATTCTACTATAATAACAGATATCTGAGATTAACATTTTATAAATTTTCAGACCTCTTTATAAGTAAAACTAAGTTGGGTATCTATTTCCTGAAATGCTTGGGACCAACAGTGTTTCAAGGTTTTAGAGTCGGTTTTGAATTGTTTTTAGATATTTGCAGAGATCTTACCAGTTGAGCATCCACACTTGGAAATGCCCTCAAATCCAAACTGCTCAATCCTCTTATTGGTGCTCAAGAGTCTCAGAACCTGGATTCCTGACTTTCAGACTAGACTCTGCTGTTTTGCATGATTATTTGTGTGAGAACAGTATTGTCCCCAGTTGAAGTAAGATTTAACTTTAAATGTATGCTGGTTTCTGTAAGTACCGTGGTTCCTTCCATAAATATAATTCATGGGCTGGGGATGGAGCTCAGTAGTAGAGTGCTTGTCTAGAATACACAAAGCACTGGGTTCATTCCCAGCACTACAAAACAAACAGCACAAACACAATCACAGTCCTTAATTTTTACAAAGTTACCTGTTTTTCAATACCTAGGAGTGACATGTTCAACATAACAAAACCCTCACATACCTGAGTGCTCTTCCCATGGTCTCATAGTTCATATCAGGTTTGTTTTTGTGCTTCCCCCACAATCGAGACACTGCTTTAGAATCGACCAGTTTAAAAATGCCTTTTTCTCGTTGTGTCCATTTGATGTATTTAGGACAGGTAGCTTTGTCCTGAAGCAGAGCCAGTAAAAACTCCCAAAGGTAAATTGTGTTTCCTGAAACAAAATCAGTTTACTTTAAAGGAACACATTTTCCTTTAAAAGCACAAACCAACCAACCAAAGGACTAGAAGTCTTACAAGGTCTGACTTTACCCGCAAAGAAATATCACATCATTCAATCAGCTGATGCAATCCCTCAGTATTGGTGAATACAGTCATAGGATCTAGAAAAGACCTTACTAAGTTCATACATAAATGATGTATGAATGGCAATCTTGTCAATTAGATTCATAATGACCTGGGGGAAACACTGAGATCATTTCTGTCTGCTCTTTAAAAACAATCACATAGTGAAAACATCAAAAGTATATTAAAATTTAAAAAAAGCTTTCAATAGTCCTCTTTATATCAACAAGATCACCCTCAGCTACTAGGGAGTTCAACAGCAGCATGGACCACAAGGTTTTACACACCCAAGGTAGTCATTTGGTACACGTGTGTCACACACACACACATACACACACACACACCTAAAACCAAAAAGAGTAACAAGGAGCAGGAAAGGAGTGCAGGAAAGATGGGAAGAGAGGAGAGGGCACTGGACCTGTAGATGAAGAAATCTTAGTACTTACCCTTCCCATCTTTATTTTTCTTTTTCACCGATATATTTGGTGTAGTGGCTGGGGAATCTGGTCGTGGTGGTTTTGTTTTTCTTCCTGAAATCAGAATAGCTCTGTATAAATATTTGCCCTCAAGATTGAATGAAAATGGGGAGTTTCACTATCTTCTTGTTTATCAAAAATTTCAAGTTCCGCTGGGCGTTGGTGGCGCACGCCTTTAATCCCAGCACTCGGGAGGCAAGGCAGGTGGATCTCTATGAGTTCGAGGCCAGCCTGGGCTACCAAGTGAGTTCCAGGAAAGGCGCAAAGCTACACAGAGAAACCCTGTCTCGAAAAAACCAAAAAAAAAAAAAAAAAAAAAACGAACATTAAGTAGGTTAAATCACAAATAATGACTTATATATGAAATTATACTTCAGGACTAGAGACACAGTTCAACATGAGTCCTCGTCTAACGTGCACAAGCCCCCAAGTTTGATCCCCAGCACACCAGGGATGAGGGAAAGAAACCAGAAGTCACTCTTTGTCTCACCTGTAAAAAGAAAATGAGGTCCAATTTCAAATGCTGTGTTTTTCTCTGAGATCACCACACTAGTGCCTTCTCTTACATTTTTTAAGAATATTCTTAACACCAACAATATTGGAGCTCAAAAATTAGCCATACAGCTGTGTGTAGTAGCACACACTTAAATTCCAGCACTTGGAAGATAGAGTCAAAGGCAGGTAGCTCTCTGTGAATTCTAGGCCAGAGTGATTGGGCATGCCTCTTTTGTGGGGGAGTGGTTGGGACAGGGAGTTCTTTTTGTAAGACAGGACCTTGCTTTTGAAAAAGCTCAGGGCAGGAACTTAAGCAGGAATGGTAGAGAAATACTGTTTACTGGCTTAGGTTCATGCTTACTTAGCTTTCTTAAACAGCCAAGATCACCTTTCATAGGGATGGATTGCCCACAGTTGGTTGCCTTGCCTTCAACAACAATTAGCAATCAAGACCCACAGACATGCCCAAAGACAAATCTGATCTAGGAAATTCTTGAATCCAGGCTTTCCCCTCAGATAACTTTAGGCTGTGTCAAGTGGACAATTAAAACTAACTAAGACACTCTCAATTTGTGAAAAGTTAAAGATTCTCCTTTAACATATTCTAACATCTTTTTCTTCAGTTGCCTGAAGAATTCCAACTTTCTGCAGTGTTTTCCCATTGGCACCCTATAATGGAATCTTTGATAGACTGGAGGTTTTCAAACTATGCCCTAGGGCAGCAGTTCTCAACCTGTGGGTCAAGACCCTTTCACAGGGGTTGCATATCATATATCCTGCATATCAGATATTTATATTATGATTCATAACAGCAGCAAAATTATAGTTCTGAAGTACCAATGAAAATAATTTTATGGTTTGGGATCACCACAACGTGAGAAACTGCATTAAAGGGTCACAACATTAGGAAGGTTGAGAACCACTGCCCTAGGGCATGAGGAATGGTGATACACACCTGTGATCCTTGCACTTGGAAGGAGGATCTGGGTCATTCTTGGCTACATGGGAGTTCAAAGCCATTCCAGGATACTTGAGAGCATTTCTCAAAACAGATGGCTGGAGAAATGGCTCAGCTATTAAGAGCACTTGCTGCTTATAGAGGACTGCGATTCTCTTCCCAGCACCCACATGACAGCTCACAACCAGCTCTGGCTCCTGTGGGCATCGACATTCACACACACACACACACACACTCACACACACACTCACACACTCACTCACTCACTCACTCACTCACTCACTCACGCATACATATTTGAACATAAATAAATGCAACAAAAGACAAAGAGTTGGAAATCTCCTTTGGGTGAGAAAGATCAACTAGTAAGTACCTAAGATTTTTAGTGACTAATATGAAGAAATCAGTCGATTTGTTTTGTGTTCTCATTTTTTCTTACATATCTTAACTGGTATAGAAACACCCTCTAATAAAAAAGTATATTTGGGCCGGGCAGTAGTGGCACACGCCTTTAATCCCAGCACTCGGGAGACAGAGCCAGGTGGATGTCTGTGAGTTCGAGGCCAGCCTGATCTCCAGAGCAAGATCCAGGACAGGCACCAAAACTACACAAAGAAACTCTGTCTCGAAAAACCAAAAAGAAAAAAGTATATTTGGATTCTCCATCAATACTGACTGGTGACCTAAGCAAGGCAGACACTCACCTTTCTTTCTTTTAGGTTGTTCTGGGGATGAGGCTCCTGGGGAGTCTGCATTTATCTCTTGCACTTGCTGATTTTCCATCACTTCAGGAATCCCATCTAATGTGACGGACACATGGGTGACTGGAGCAACAATGTCATCTTCAGAGGAACTAAATATATTATTATCTACTGGAAATGAAATCGACTTTAATCAGGTGTGTATTATAAACCAAATCATTTGTTTCTATAAACTCTCTGCTTTTTATTTCCTTTGCCCTAAATCAAGGATCCTGAAGCAGTCTAGGCTGGGATTCCTACACCAGTCTATCTTAACCTCCCCTTCCCATGTCTACCTTCTGAAACTCAATTCCTGTCTCACCACATTAGATCTCTATATAAATGCTTTATTCTCTAAAAACAAGAAGGAAAAATCATAGCAAAAGGTATCTCCCTATAATTTACTGAGGAAAAACAAAACAAACCACAGTATGCCTCTCAAAGTTTCCACAATCTAAACCAACCCTACCTTTCTAACCTCATTCCCCACTCATCATGAAGCCTAACACTTTAGCCACACATACAAAAACATCTTTCTCTTGAAAAAAAATACTGTACAAGTTGGTGCTGGTGGTTGAATCTATTCCTTCTAACCTGAATGCCCATTTCTGTCTTCTCTGTCTAATGAAGTGTAACTGTCATTTGGTTAAAACATTCTCTCCATAAAGCTAGAGGACCCACTGCCTCCAGAGCACTATACTATTACTTCTTTGTTTTTGGCTTTTATAGTTATTTACACACATGAATGAATTCAAAATTAAACTGTAAGATTGAAGAAAGGAATAATAGCCATTCTTTTTATATCATGCCATTGCCTAACACACTGCTGTGCACATCACAAACATTTAATAAATACCTTCAAGTGACTTAGTAACTATGCTTTTAAGTTTTGGTTCCCCTTGTCAGAAAGGGTCAAAGGAGAAATACATTTTTTAAAAGGTTAATAAGCTGGCAATGAATTTTATGCAACAAATGGGTAGGAAAATTTTCAGTAGGTTTTGCCTATATAATACAATTATCTACAGAAATGACTATATTGTACTAGTCTGGGTTCAAAACCAATGAGAGGCTGGAAAGATGGCTCAGCAGTTAAGAGCACTTGGTGCTCTTTTAGAAGACCAGGGTTCATTACTAGCACCTACGACATGACTCACAACCCTCTATAACTCCAGTTCCAAGAGATTCAACACCCTCTTCTGGCCTCTGTTGGCACTACACACATGCAGCGCACTTGCATACTTCCAGGCAAAACACTGATGCACATAAAGTTTAAAAAAACCAAGTCCAAGCCCCTCCCCCTGCCTCAAGGCTGCATGAGGTGTCCCAGCATAGGTAGTGGGCTCCAAAAAGCCCCCTCATGCACCAGGGATGGATTCTGATTCTTGCCTCTACTGGATGTGCCTCCCCATGGGAGGGCTTGCCTTCTTGGGAGGGGAGTGGAGGGTGGGTTGAGGGGGAAGGCTTGGGAGGACTAGAAGAGGGAAGAGGGGGATCTTTGATTAGTGTGTATAAATGAATGAAAAACTTTTCTTAATAAAAAGAATTGCAAGTGTGATCAGGGTGCATTGTATGAAATTCCCAAATAATAAAAATATGTTGGGAGGAAAAAGACAAGATTTTGCATAATCTACTATTTCGTAAAGGACACATTACTTTTTAATTCTAAAAAGTATTCATCAAATTTTAAATCAGTTAAACAGAACGTTTTAACAAAGGTACCACATAGCAATGTGCTTGGGACCCGCAAATGCAGAAAAGCCTCTTCTGTTCTCTTGACATTTACTATCTAATGGAGATGGCAAGAATAGCTTTGCAATGCATACAACAGATACACGCGATCGTTAGCACTCACTTATTCGCTTTTCATCCAGTACGGGGCCAGGAGAATCCATATTGAGGAGGGCCTCGGCAGCCTCAATGGTCTCAACGGTTTCATCTCCATTGTGACAAGAAGCCTCAACTACAATAAAGCAAAACTGGTATTAGCTCCAACAGATGTGCTACTCTGAAATTCAGTCACAGCGTTCATCTCCTGAATCAGGACACACCACTTAATACTGACTTTGTATGCGTATAAACTATAAGATACAGAACATAGGCCATAATACCCAATCTGTGGTGGGTCTGTATAATGTCTCACCCTATGCTGGCTAGGTTTCTGTTTTGTTTTGTTTTGTTTTGTCAACTTGACCAAAGCTCAAGTCATCCGGGAAGAAGAGGAAACTCAATGAAAAAAATGTTCCCATCAGACTGGCCTGCAGACAAGTCTGTAGGGTATTTTCTTGATTAAGGATTGATGCAGGAGTGCCCAGCCCACTGTGAGTTGTACCTCCCTTGAGTAGGTAGGTTGTCCTGGGCAGTATAAGAAAGCAGGTGGAGGTGAGGTGTCTGGAGAGATGGCTTAGTGGTTAAAGGCATTTGTTGCTCTTGAAAAGGACTGGGATTTAGTTCTCAACCATCTGCATGGTGGCTTATAGCCACCTTTAACTCAAACTCCAGGGGAATCCAGCACCCTCTTCTGGCCTCTTCAGGCACCTGAAAGCATATGGTGCACTCTTACATTATATGGAGACAAAATATGCATGCACATAAAATAAAGAATAAAGCTTTAAGGAAAAAAAATGGTAGGCTGAGCAAACTATGGAGAACAAGCCAGTAAGCAGCATTCCTTCATGAGCTCTGCTTCAATTCCTGCCTCCAGGTTCTGCCTTGAGTTCCTGCCTTGACTTCCTGAATGATGGACTGTGATGTGGAAGTATAAGCCAAGTAAACCCTTCCTCCCCAAGCTGTTTGGGAGCATGGTGTTTATCACAGCAATAAAGACGCAAACTAAGACACACACTGTAGCTCGTGCTAGCCTCACACTTGCAGAAATGCTCCTGCCTCACCCTCCCAAGTGCTGGGAATACAGGTGCCACACCAGCCAACTGCCTTTTTATTTTGTTTTTTTGAGAGGACTTTAAAAACTATTATCATCTTATATGTGCATGTATATGTGTGATATGTGTGTGGCCTGTGTCACAAAGTGTGTGTGGAGGTCAGAGGACAAGTTTATGGAGTTCTCTTTCCTTCCATTTTTCCGTGGGTTCTGGGGATTGAACACAGGTCATTATGCTTTCACAATAAGAGCCATCTCACCAGCCCTTCTTTGTCTTTTAGTGATTGTGTGTACACAGTTCTGGCTGGCCCAAAATGCATGATGTAAGACCAGGCTAGCCTCAGACTTACAGTGACCCTCCTGCTTCTCCCTCTTGAGCTGTGAGATCACAGGCATTCGCCACCATAAAGTGACTAATCTTCATAATATTAGAAATTCTGAACAAAACCAGTTATGAGACATAATATAATAAAGCCTTCTGTGTTCATTCACACCAAACACAATCAAACAGTAGATCATCTTTCACCCATGCCCTCCGACCACCCCCAAGTCCTTACTTCCTACAAAGGATCATTGCAAAGGAATTCAAGACTCCATTTTTGTTCATTTGTCTGGTTGTTGCTTTGTTATTTTTCTAATTTTGTACAGTTATATGTTTGTGTGTAGGTACACTCATACTACAGCGTGTGTGTGGAGGTCAGAGGACAAGCTGAAGGAGCTGGTTCCTTCTGAATGCCCTGATCATCGGGCACTGGCAGCAAGTGCCTTTACTCACCCAGCCTCTTTCACAAGTGCTATTTTCTTTAAACACAGGACCTTATTCTAGCCTACCACAGCCTCAAACACACTATGTAGCTGAGGCTGGCCTAGAATAGCTGATCTTTCTGTCTCTGCTTCCTAAGTCTTGGACTACAAATCTGGGTCTGCAACCAGATTTCTAAATTAAAAATTTAACATTAACTAATTACATAATATTATTTGCATCTCTCAAAATTCCTTTCAGCTAGTGCTGGAACACAGCAGTAGAGTACTTGCTGCACCATACTCAAGACCCTGGATTCCATCCCAGCACCAGGAACAACCATTACCACAACCAAAACAAGCAACAGAAGACACCAAGAAGATGTGCAGACTGTCTTTAAGGAGACCAGTTAAAATGAGGTCATCACAGTGGAGTAGGAAATCTGGATGTGTACAGTAATCAGGAAGACTATATGAAGGTAGGGGAGAACACAGTCATCAGTAAGCATGGGAGAAAGAAACCAAGCCAGCCAGCACCTTGACCTACAAGGAAACGTTTCTGTCAGCCAGTGAAGCGGTACTGTGTTACACTGGCCCTGGCAAACAAGGCAGTGTTGTTCCATCCCTTGCCATTCTCTGCCTTCCTTCCCCCCACCTCCACCCAGCTTCTCAAAGGCTTAGTACTACCTTCCCCACTCTGGAATAAAGGGAACTAGACCTTCTTCCCTTTTTCATCACACTGCTTAGATGAGCATCAAGGATCTAAGGACTTGAGTGGTGAGAAAATAAAGGGAGGAGGAAGGAACAAGCTACAGATAATCTGGCTTTTAAGATATGGCTTACTTTCCAGTGCCAGCCCAAGACTTTCCTATCTCCTAGCAAAGAATCCGTCTGTATGTTGTTATTAACTGTCTCCAAGCCTAAATGCAAAGGAACACACTCAACTAAAACAATTCCTTGTCTAAAGATCCTCAGCTTGCTTTCCCAGTTTCAATTTCTTCTTTGGAGATCAATGTTCTTTACCGATGACTAAACCCAGGAATAAGCATTCTTTCAGAAGACATTGGTTTCCAATTAACACTGAGTAGAACTCAACTCTAAGGCTTGAAGTTATATCAAAATACACTGAAAAACCTGTCAGGTCAAGCCAAGTCACACAACAGACACGTGACAGAGGTGGTCATTACAGAAATCGTATCAATCACAACCAGCAATGAAAAGAAACTAGATTCTGACCAATCCAACTCCCTTAGTGATAAAGGAGAAGTAAGCTTAGAGTCACCAAAATGCATTCATTGATTTGTTCTAACAAAGAAGATAAAAGTGAACCTAGAAGCTGGAGATATAGCTCAATAATAAAGCACGTGCCTAACATGCTCAAGGTAACCCTAACCACAGCGAACACTGAGAAAACAAAGAACATAAGAATTAGATGTTGCAGCCGGGCGTTGGTGGCGCATGCCTTTAATCCCAGCACTCGGGAGGCAGAGGCAGGCGGATCTCTGTGAGTTCAAGGCCAGCCTGGGCTACCAAGTGAGTTCCAGGAAAGGCGCAAAGCTACACAGAGAAACCCTGTCTCAAAAAAAAACCAAAAAAAAAAAAAAAAAGAAAAGAATTAGATGTTGCCTCAATACAAATGCAATCGTAGGCACAGTATTAAACCTTTCTAAATTCTGCTTTTTTTGTATTAATATTAGAATTAAATGATATACATTTTTTACAAACTCAAAACAATGGGTTAGGTTGATATTGCTATTTTTGTGGTAGTCTCACAAGATGTGCATTTCCATACAGAAATGCCATACGGCTGAAATTGAGGGACAATCTACAGAATACATAACTAGTGTACCTCTGAAGTGTCGAGGTTATGAGAGACAAGGAAAGATAGAGCGATGGATCCAGACTGTTAAGTCTAATGACAAAGGGGCACATAAGAATGGGAACAGGTATTCTAGAAAGAAAGCAATGTGTGCACCTGGTAAGATCTAAGTAGGACTTGGGCTTCGTTGATAATGTTGTAACCAATGATCATTTCATCTTCTTGACAAGTGTATACTGCTTAGCTAAGATGATGGAAGAAGAATCAAGACAAGGCACATAAGGGAATGGTTTGTGTTGTATTTTTACATCTTGTTACATTAATTTCCTCTATGTGGGGTGGAGGGAGGGAGAACACAGGCACCACAGCATGTGTGACAGTCACAGGATAACTTGCAGAAGTC
Organism: Peromyscus nudipes; assembly: GCA_902168325.1. Lineage (NCBI taxonomy): Eukaryota > Metazoa > Chordata > Mammalia > Rodentia > Cricetidae > Peromyscus > Peromyscus nudipes. Next base: position 7,421 of record CABHPH010045703.1, on the reverse strand, counting down.
ATTCTCTCCTTCTGCCTCATGGTCCCAGACACTGAACTCAGACCCTAGCTTGGCAGCAACTAAGTCTAAAATAGATTCATGCTTCACTAAAAAGCCACTTAAAATTGAAAAGTTCTAAGGAAATTATCCAAGCTTATCACATAATATGCACTCAGCAGCTGACAATCTGTCACCTTTCCGTTTACTATGACAGGGGACTGCAACTTTATTCAGCCCCAAATCCGGCTGCTGCCCTTACCCCAGGCACAGCTAGCCTCTATCGTGAGTCCTCAAAACTATTCTTGGTCTAGTCTTTCCAAGTATACAAATAACAGAAACCTAGCTCCTTGCTAGTATTTCCTTGCATGAATCTTTGGCCAAATAGAAGATGCTGCATACAATCCCACATCTTTGGGGTGGGGGTGGGGGGACTCGACAAAAACTTAAGCCCAATTTAAAACCCTTTGGCCTAAGGGCTCTATGCCACAAAGTTACCATCTTTTTAATTATCTTTCATCATCTTTTCAGCATGTTGGGTAAAATGATATTCTCATTCCACACTAGATTTGGTTCTTTTCTTCTTTCTGAGACAGGGTTATCACGAAGCTCAGGCTGGTAGTGAGCCCTTGATTCTCCTGACTCTACCTTCCCAAGTGCCATCATGTATCAGGCACACTGTATATATTTGTTTACTAAAGAAGTAACTTGGTCACATGTAGCTAGAGTTTTTCTGGTCCTGCCTGGCCCACAGTCAAGACAAACCTCTCTAACCCGCCAGTCCCGCAGCCGCTCAGACCCAACCAAGTAAACACAGAGACTTATATTGCTTACAAACTGCATGGCCGTGGCAGGCTTCTTGCTAACTGTTCTTATATCTTAAATTAACCTATTTCTATAAATCTATACCTTGCACATGGCTTGTGGCTTACTGGCGTCTTCACATGCTTCTTGTCATGGCAGTGGCTGGCAGTGTCTCTCACTCAGCCTTCCACTTCCCAGAATTCTCTCCTCCTTGTCCCGCCTATACTTCCTGCCTGGCCACTGGCCAATCAGTGTCTTATTTATTAACATATTTGCCATACAGAACATCCCACAGCAGTCACACATATTAGACATTTATATTTTTTACTCATTAACATAACTAATCAAATTCTGTCCATTTACAGTTGCTAACTTGCTTTTAAACTCGCTCTACACATTAGTCATTTGTCTTTTTTATTTTGGTTATAATTTGAGGGGAATCAAAACTGTTTCCAATATTTGCTGAAAAGGTCAATGTTCTTTCTTCTCCTTTTCACACATAGAAAACCTTTTGCTACCAAAAAAAAAAAAAGCATAACTTTTTTAAGTTTTTTGTTTTTCCTATATTAAACATTTTATTCACTTAGGGTCTACTTTGCCACTTTAAAATTTTTTATGTGTGTGAGTGTTTTGCCTGTATGTATGCATTTATGTATACCATATGCATGGTGCCCTTAGGGGGTCAAAAGAGGGTATCGGATCCCCTGGACCTAGAATTACAAACAGTTGTAAGCTACCATGCTGGTGCTGGGAATTGAAGCCAGGTCCTCTGGAACAGCATCCAATGGTCTTAACCTCTAAGCCATTGGTCCAGACCCTTTCTGTATATTTTTTAGGTAAGAATCTTTTTTTTTTCTCTCCCACCAAATATCCATGTGTTAACTTCTTAAATAGACAAGCACATGCATCTACACATATTCAGTTCTAATAATTCAATTATTCTTTCACTGATACCACTTTGCTTTCAATATCCTAACTTCAAATTTTTAGTATTTGCTAGCATAAGTTACTATGTAAGAAGTTTTTATTGAATGCATATTATATGTTAAGTATTGTGGCCAAAGCCAAAACAGAGCTGAGAAAAAGGCAGTCACAATGCCACTAAAAAACTTCAACTCTACCTATTATGTCTATTTCCAAAACAATTTCTTTTAAGAATCAAGATGCAAATCCTTGCTTCCAAGTAATTTCCTCAAATATCCTTAACACTTCTGACCAAAATATATGAAAATAAGACTTACAAAGTTGGGGCTGAAGAGATGGCTCAGTGCTTAACAGCTGCTCTTGCAGAGAACCCAAGTTCAACTCCCAGCACCCACATGGCAGCTCACAGATCATGGCTCACAACCAGTTAATTCCAGTTCCAAGGGATCCAAACACCCTCTTCTGTTTTCCATAAGCACCAGGCATGCTTATAGTGTACATATATACATAGAGGCAAAACAGTCATACAAATAAAATAAAAATAAATCTAAAAATCATACAAAGCCCCCTTCCCAAAAATATTGGTAAAATGCAGGGAAGTGATGATACACACCTTTAACCCCAGCACTTAGGAGGCAGAGGCAGGCAGATTTCTGAGTTCAAGGTCAGCCTGGTCTACACAGCAAGTTTCAGGACAACTAGGGCTACACAGAGAAACCCTGTCTTTAAAAACCAAAAAAACAAAACAAAACAAAAACAAAAACAAAAAAATGGTACAAAGCTAAAGCACATACCATTTTCTAAAACTGATGAAAGCATTAGTACACCTCCCTCTTCCATCATCCGTTCTTCCAGTTTTCAATGTTATCCTAGTTCTGACCCTGACAGAATCCTCTGTAGATCCCAGGGCTCCAGCACACATTAGGTCCTGGCTTACTGTCTGGTTTCCTGTAACACTGGTAAGAAAACAGCCTTCCTATCTCCTTCCCTACAAACAGCTTTCACTTGGTTCTCGGGAACGTAGCAGTCGGTATATACACGCAGTCAGTGAAGACCCAATTCTGAATCGAGTCTTCTCACGTCTATTTCAATGTAGTTAGGGGGAATGGGGGTGGGTCAAGAAAGCCGTATCAAACAAGTGAGGTGGCAGACTGTCACTTTCTTCATCCAGGCTTTAGCTTCTGCAGGTAATAAAGTGACACTGGGACCTCCATTTGGTTTGGGGTCAAGCACATCTCTCCATGGTAATAATGTACTTAGCAGCCTAATTTCCTTACCTGCACATACTATGCACACACACCCTTCTTCAAACAATACACCTAGCAACCCCAGAACCCCTTGGCCCCGACTCTACATCAGGCTACACATCTTTTAACAATAACATAAGTTTCTCTACTCTGTAACTATCAAGTAAAGACTATTTCTAGTCAAGTGTGTTTCCAACATATACAGATATAACAAACAGAAGGCCTATTCATCCTGAACTGGTTTTGGGTGCATGTACAGTAAGGCAAAACTGTGCCTGCCAGTAACCTTTAGAGGACTCACTCTATTTATTATCTTCTGACTATGCATAATTGACGTGCATATAATTAAAACCAGATGCATCATGGGATGAAGAATGCATAATAGAAAAACAACCTAATCTATCAATTAAAAATTAAAAAAAAAAATCCAAACTACACTTAGTAGCCAGCCCCTTGTTCCTTTAAAACCCATTTAAAAAAAAAAAAAAGACTCTAAATTTTATCCTGGGGCCCTTGAATAATCTCACTATCACTCTTGATAGGATATCCCTCTATAATTTCCATTATTGCTCTGCTATAAACAAAGTTACCTACTGCTTTTGCAAATCTGTGTGAGCCCTTATTTTCAAATCTTTGGATAAAAGACTAAGAACCTGAAAACACCTGGTCCGGACTCTGACCGCCTGCAACAGTAACACACACAAACACACACCTGTAAGGGTGATGTCGTCATCGTCGTCGTCTATGATTTCCTCTTCAGCAACATCCAGTGAACTTTCAGTAATCATGTCATTGGGCTCTTCCACACAGGCTAGACCAGCATAGCTATTGAGAATATCAGCGCCAGGAACATGTTCCACAATGACTGCAGGAAATATAGCAGGATCGCCAAGCTGCAAGTGATGGGAGCAAAGGTAAAGAGAACAGTTCTGCTTCTGTTGGATACAATTCAAAAACATTCTACTCACTTTTTCAAGAACACTGGACACACATTTGTAATTTATTTGTTCTCATTTTCTTAGGTGGATACTATACCCAGGGCCTAATGCAGGCTAGGCAAGAACTCAAACACTGATCCACACACCACCCTATTTTACAGTTTACAGCAATTTAGTCCCTATACCATCTTATTGGTTTGTGTGGGGGAATGGTAGCTCGAGTGTGTACACATGTGTGTATGTGTGCTTGTCTTAGCTTTTGGAGACAGACTCTCCCTTCGCAGCTGATCTTAAACTTACTCTTCCAAACTCTAAGATTACAAGTATATGCCACCATACCTGGCTCTAATACTTATACTTTAACCATCTTTTTAGTTTGTAAGGACTATGAACCTATAACACCTAACCTTTAATAGTTAATCTTGTCTCGGTATCTTAAGAGACAGGGTCTTGAGTATCCCAGGCTGACCTGCTGGCTAGTTAGCAGAGGACAATCTTAACTCTTGCTGCTCCTGCATCCATTGAAATGCTACAACTGCAAGTGTGCCCCACCACGCCTGCTTCTTCATCTTTTGTGTTTTTGTTTTTGTTTTTTGTTTTTGTTTTTTGGTCTTTGGTTTTTTGGTTTTTAGAGACAAGATTTCTCTGTGTAGCTTTGGAGCCTGTCCTGGAGCTCACTTGGTAGCCCAGGCTGGCCTCGAACTCACAGAGATCCGCCTGCCTCTGCCTCCCGAGTGCTGGGATTAAAGGCGTGCGCCACCAACGCCCAGCTGCTTCTTCATCTTAATGGCCAGGTTTTCATCAGTAATTATAAAAGTACATTTTAATACAGCATTAGATTAAAAAACAATAAAATAGGCTTTAAAATTATGCCTAAGCATGAACCAGGAAGTGGAACGCAATGAAATGTGTAATTAAATAAACTCTTACTAAAGTTTCTTTCACAGAAGAAGATCTCAGTTCAGCAACTATTACACTGTTACTTGGCAGGAAGCCTTGATTTGCACATCCTTTGACTCACATGAAAACAATTAACTCACATTTTCTATTATTGTCCTCTTTAAGGATGACTGTATTAAAGTTATGTATTTTTCCTACTAATGTCTGTTTATAAAACTACAAAATTTTAGGGCAGGTATGGTGGCACATACCTTCAATCCCAGCACTCGGGAGGCAGAGGGTATTAGATCTCCATGTGTTTGAGGTCAACTTGATCTACATACTGAGTTCTAGACCAGCCAACGCTACAGAGTAAGACCCTGTCTCAAAAATAACACCAAAACCAAAGAAGATTATGGAATTTCAGAACTGAAAGATTTAACTTCATCTAGCTACTTTATTTTACCATTGAGAAAACTGCACTGAGAGGTATTTAATGCTATACTAAAAATCAATTAATCTACTCCTTTCTGCTTTGCCATGTTTCATTATAGCCCACGGTAGTCTGGAACTCACTGTGTAGCCCAGTGTCACCTTGAACTCATGGCACTCTTCTGCCTCAGGTTCCCAAGTACAGGGATAACAAGTATAAGCCACCATGCCCAGCTTCCTTTAAATTTCTTATTTTGAAATAATTTCTAACATAGAAAAATTGAGAAACTACTTCAAAGGATTTTCGTACAACCTTAACTCATATTCCTTTAATTCTAACACTTGAGTGTTTCTATTATTATCTTTTGTGGGTGCTGGGATTGAACCCAGGTCCTCTGGAAGAACAGCTAGTGCTCCTAACTGCTGAGCCAACTCTCCAGCCCTCAGACTGCCTTTTTAATGCAAAATACTGAAGTCTTATTTCCTAAATGCATTACCTTCTATAAAAATAGACAAAATATCAAAAGCAGGAAAAGAACACTGACATTGTACTATTAACTAATCTACAAATCTGACTGAAATTTCCCTAATCATCTCACTAATGGTCATTCATAGTAGGGAAGGGTAAAACAGAAGAGTTCAGAGTTCATTGTAGGATCACAAACTTCATTTAGTAATCATTATTTCATTCTTTTGTTTTGTTGAAATGGAATCTATGTAGCCCAGATTTGCCTCAAACTCAAAGTCATTAGCCTTAGCCTCCTGAGTTTCAGTACATATAACCACACCTGTCTAAATGTAGCACTTCTGAAAGAGAATGGGTCATTTGTTATATAGAATAGCCTAAAATTTGTGTTTGGTCATTTCCTTGTGACTAGATCCAGTTTGCATTTTTGACAAGAATTCAAAGAAGTATTGTTGTATACCTTAAAATATATCATGTCAAGGGGCCCCTAAGTACTCATGTGTCCAATGCTGGGGATACGAACTTTGGCTGCTTAGTTAAATGATATGTATCAAGTTTCTCCACTGTAAAGTTAATTTTCCTCAATATGATAATTACTTTGTAAGAACATTCTGCTTTAAGTGGGAACAGATTCCTGTTTACAGACAATGACATCAGGGACTTTGACATTTTCCTCTGTTGAGTGTACTCCACTGGAATTACTTATGGCTTTGTTGTATACTAAACAGTGTTGATCTTTTAAAACAAGTATGTTTATACAATTGCAGAGTAGGGTCAGATATTACTTGTATCATAAAAGTTTAAGTACTGAAAGCTAATATATCTTGGGTGTTAAACAGATAGCATCTTTACCTTCAAGAATGTTAAACAAGGAAATTCGTAAGTGCTGATCTTAAAGCACATTGGGTTTTATTTCAAAATGTTTCTTCCTGTTTCAGAAAAGTTATACAGAAGTAACTGGCTTTTCAAACTGTAAAAGTAGATTTGAAACTGAAACTAGGGGATCAAGAATTTACATTGCGAAACACATAAACACACACATAAGCAGTAAAGAAAACATTCAATTTCCAAAGCAAAATAGAAACATTTGACTTTAAGGCCATGTGTCTAAGTCAGAGGACAATACAGGAGTTGGTTCTCTCCTTCCAAGTAAGCTGCAGGGTTCAACCTCAGCTCAGCAGGCACAGTAGCAAGTGATTTCATTGTTTGAGCCACTTCAAGGACCCTCTCTTTCTTTCTCTTGAGAGGTAATCAGTTTGCATGTAATACAACCTAGTATGAACATTCACCTGCTAAAACACTTTACCTTCTCTTCTGTCTCAGGAGCTCTACTTAAATCCATTTCTAAAGAGGCTGAACCCAATGTTCAATAAATTTTCACATAATTTCACTGTATTTTGTACAACTTAATGTACATGGGAAGAACAGAGACCATCACTCCAGCCACTGACAGATAAATTGAGTTAAGAGCATATTCAAGGTTAGCCACTAAATCCAAGACAGAGGCATGTCAAATGCAACTCACAGGTGTAGGACTCACGCAAATAAAGCCAGAATATTCCTCCCTATGCAAACCTAGATCTGGCAATTTGGACAGAAACTGGCAAGAACAAAAGTATTACAAAAAACACCTTAACAATGCTAGCTGAACTTATACAGCTCCTACATTTGGGTGTCTGCGAGTGTTGTATCCACAGGCTAGAGGTCTATGTTGGGTGCCTTCCCCTTTTTTGGTACTTTTTTTTGGGGGGGGGG
>CABHPH010045701.1:0-21287 GCA_902168325.1 Peromyscus nudipes | reverse complement strand
GTGTGTGTGTGTGTGTGTGTGTGTGTGTGTGTGTGTGTGTGTGTTTAAGTGGCGTTACCCTAGTCAGCCTACACAGCCCCTTCCAGTACCATGAAAGCTAGCTAGCCATCAGGGAGGAAGCTTCTTGGACAGTACCGACGTGATTTCTCTCTGCTCCTCCCAGAAGCCATAGATGGCCGAATAAAAAGTCCAGTGTCAGGTGTGGGATTCCTCCCCACAAGTGGCTGTAGCTAGAGTTTTCCTGCCTGGCCCACAGTCAGGACAAATCTCTGTCACCCACCAGTCCCACAGCCACTCAGACCCAACCAAGTAAACACAGAGACTTGTATTGCTTACAAACTGTATGGCCGTGGCAGGCTTCTTGCTAACTGTTCTTATATCTTAAATTAATCCATTTCTATAAATCTATACCTTGCCACGTGGCTTGTGGCTTACCGGCATCTTCACATGCTGCTTGTCATGGTGGTGGCTGGCAGTGACTCCCTCTGACTCAGCCTTCCACTTCCCAGAATTCTTCTCCCTGTTAGTCCTGCCTATACTTCCTGCCTGGCCACTGGCCATTCAGTGTTTTATTTATTGACCAATCAGAGCAATTTGACATACAGACCATCCTACAGCACCAAGTGGCTTGTTAGGGGCAGCTCTGAGACACCCCCCTCCGTAACAATACAGGCCCTTGTCACTGTTCTTGGTCGTCTGCCAGAACTTGATGAGAAGAGCCTGTTGCTAAAGTCACCACACACTCTGGTCACAGGACACGGAGAAAACAAGTTGGTACTGTGCATGAAGCCTCCTCTCCGTTGGCTAGTTTTCGTAGGACTAGCTAGGTTGGCTGCTGGTGGGGGCCGTAGCTCTTACCCTGTTATGAACCCATGGACTACAACAATAATGGGTATTTCCATTGGTACAACGGTAGCATGAATCTTATAGGGGTAACCAAGCACTTTCTGATTGAAGTTGAGGCCTTATCCACCAGAGGAAATAGATGCCTGGTACTGGTAAATCTGGCCAAGAACCCATGGTTGGGGAGCTCAAAGGTCCCAGGGGTGAACTCACCACTGTTATGCTCCTAAATGGACGTAGTATTAGACTGCTCCTGAAATGTGTGTCTGTACCATTAGAATAGTTTAGCAACCAGAGACAATTCTTTATGGAAGGGACAATGGTTAACGCAGAAACTCGCAACTGATCAAAGTACAGAGAATGAGTGGCTGGAGAGCTCAGTATGGAGTGCTCAGCCTATTCCATCTCCACATCAAGGCTCAGGGGCCACCTTAGAAGAGTGGAAAACTTGCAGGAGCCAGAGGGCAGAGACGACCAGAAAGAAAGAGTGTTTTCTGGACATTCATAAACTCATAGCAGTTACGGCTGCCTGCACAAGATCAAGCTAGTGAACTTCCAGGCACAGAGGTGGGAGGGCGGTCATGAGTCCTCCCCCTGAGGAAGGATTGACAGTTGGTGGCTTCTGGGAGATAGCAAGCCGGTTTTCTTTAAGAGTGATGTCCCTGGGTGGCTAACCAAGCTCCACTGAATGGGCCCTACATCAAAAACAAACAAACAAATAATAAAAAAGATACATTATATGCAATTCTCAAAGAATTAACAAAAATATCGTATTAAAAAAACGTGTTTTTAAGTCCTGCCTCCTTCAAGCCTTTGAACTCCTTATATTGATGGATCTGGAGGAACTCTTCAGATCTCCCAAGAACTACTTAGGGTAACAGTTCTGTGGGTCGCAACCTCAAAGGGGTCAAATGACCCTTTCCCAAGGGTGACATACCAGATGTCCCACATATCAGATATTTACATTACAATTCATAACAGTAGCAAAATTACAGTTATGAAGTAGCAACAAAATAACTTTACGGTTGGGGTCACCACAACATGAGGAACTGTATTAAAGAGTCGCAGCATTAGGAAGGTTGAGAACCACTGACTTAGGAACTTTGAGAAATGGCAAGGTTTTTTTTTTCCCATTCTGAATGACAAGGCAGAGGAAACCCTTGGAAGTCAGGATGGGGTCTCTGAGTGGAGAACAAAGGGCTTGGCGTGAGGAGAGACTGCAATCAGTCTGAAGATCTGCCAGCCAGCAGCTTGGAGAGCAAGGAGCACACCAGAGGAAGCATCTTTAAGAAGAAAGACAGAAAAACATCAACATTGCTCAAATGGCCAGAAACCCACTTGCAGACCCGTGGTCTAGCTCCTCTGGTGTGTCAGTTACCTTTAACACAGAATTTTTCTTTTTGCATGTTCCAGGGTACAAATGCATTCAGAGTACCCAACCACTGGGGCCCCATCCCCCTAATAAAACTAGATTAATGATTTGTGTTTTGATTTACACATTAGATTTTCTAACAACAAACACATAGTTAAATGTTTTAATCCAAACTGGGTCAGCTATGGCCCATAAAGCAGATCCAGCCTACTACGGATTTTTATATGGCCTGTGAGCTAAAAACAGTTTTTACAATTTTTTAAGTAGTTGGGGAAATCAAAAGAGTAACAACCTTTGTGACACATGGAAACTGTGAAGTTCATATTTCAGGGTTCACAAATAAAAGTTCATTAGAACACAACCTTGCTGGCTCATCCAGGAATCGGCTGTAGTTACTAACATACCATCACACCATAATTGAGTGCCTACGCCAGAGACTGTTGGGCCACAAAGACTAAAGTTCTCACTCTCTGGCCATTCACAGAAAATGTTTGTTGACCTTGATTCTGAAGATACTAGAACAATTGCCCAGACCTGGGCATGGTCACATGTATTTGTAACAGAGAGAGGTGGGGGGCATGGACGACTCAGCTTATAGTCAGAATCCACCATTTTAGCAGTAGGAACAAGCCCTTCATTTTAGACAGAGAATACAGAGGGGTCCCCGATGGTCCCTTACAAGGACAGAAGTTGTCAAGTGAAGGAAACTGTCTTGAGTGGCAGGTACCTGATGAGAGACTCCTTTTTGGAGATTCAACAGAGAAGCTAAAGGACATGACTGGAGGCCAGGCCCTTCTAATTTTAAGTCGTATCTACCAATGCCTGTCAGTTTAACTATCTGAACCAATGTGCAAAATGAAAGTAATCTTTGGCTCTTAGAGGCAGGGTGTCGGTGCTGGAATGAGATGATGCACTAGAATGGCATGCCCTGCTTTAGTGGATATCGCCTGCCCTGAGATGATTGTGGTGGCCATGGTCGTGGTCACTGGGACAGATAAAAGAGGTCAGCTCTGCCACTTGTGAGTTGGATGATCTTAGGCAAGTCGCCAGCCTGTCGACTTGCGGTTCCTTCATTTAGGGAAATCTACATGAGAAGAGACCTGCTCTCAAGGTTTTCTGTGAGGGTTCAATGAAGTAGCAAGAGCCACCAAAGGTGGCCCAGGAAAAGTGTTCCTCAGTAGTGACATGTCAACAAGCATATGAGAAGAATATGGAGATGGTCTCGGAAGACTCAATATGGCTGAACATCAGTTGGCAGGGCGCACATCATGGCCAATGTTATGGTGTTTCCTGGAAACCCCATGCCTTCCAGAGGGGTGTGCTGGCCTTTTCTGTCTCTCTTAGCTGCCTGAATCACAAGGTGCTAACACACTTGCAGCTTAGGTCTAGAGTGTCCCCCTTCATCCATTCATGAGAATGATATCATCCTTACCAGGAGGCTAAAACAGAGATGTGAAGTGCCAGGGAGAGTTCAAGCACAATTGTTTTCTATGAGAGGTCAAGTTCACCTTATATGGGCACCTGGGCTAATAGCTATGGATTAAAGGAGACAACACCATCAATTGTGCTGGCTTTTTCATGACCGGTGTGCTTCTTACTCTCTGCCCTCTTTGATTATAAAAATATTCCTAGGCTTTGGGGAATACAAACTCCTTAGCATTTGCTTTCACACCCGGAGTGGTGTGGTACACCTTTTCTTTCTGTTAAGTGTTTCCCAAGGAAGGTCCATTTCTGAACAATAGCCTAAGTCCTCGCTGGATAGGATGTTGGTTGGTTTTGGTTTTGTTTGCATTTCTTATTTTGAAGATGGAGTTTGGGTTTTTTGTTTGTTTGTTTTTTGGTTTGTTTGTTGGGGGTTTTTGTTTGTTTGTTTTGTTCGAAATGGCTTAGCTGCAGTCTGCTGCTGGGCCAGAAGGGGGAGGCTGAGTGAAGTGGATTCCTGTATAGGGAGGGAGAAGAAGCGGTCAAAGGGAGGGGAAGCGAGTGAGGGGGCTGTAAGGAGGAGGGAGGAGGGGGGAGGCTGAACGAAGCAGATTCGTGCAGATGTATAAGAAAAGCAGCTGGGGAGGGTAGTGGGGGGGGGGTGAGAGTAGAGGAGTGGGGGAAGGGGAGGGGTGGGGAAGAGGGAGGTAGTTGGGGTGAGGCAACGAGAGAATTGGGGTAGTTCGAAAGACAGAGGGGAAGAGGAGGGGTAGTGAAATCAAAGTAATTATAATAAAATAATAATTGCAGCCATCACTTTCCTGTGCTCCATGCTCTACGTACGTAGTGGCATTTAATCTTCACCACAACCCCAGGAGGTAGGTATTAATATCCCCATTTTTCAGACGAGGAAATCAAAATGCCAGAAAAGAAAGCCTTCAAACTTTCTAATTTTCAGGCGGTAGGAACTGGGCTATAACCAAGTCGTTTCGTAAGTAAATACTGGCGGCTTGATTTTTTTTTTTTTTAAATTTTTAATGCTCACTATTCCAAGCCGCGGGTCAGTAACAGAATACGTGGGAAGTCTTTAAAAACACCAATGAGAGCTTTTGAAACGACACCACCGAAAACTGCTGCTCTCATACTGGGCTTCATTCAGAGTTCAAGGTTGTACATTTTTCTCCCACACAAATTCAACAGAACAAGAAACCACAGGAATTGAGTGTTTTCCAAGTCTGATCTGGGAGTATGAACTTTCAGAAACAAGCACCAGGAGAAATTTATTTGAAAGCACTTCTCTGAAAACCCTGTAAGCTCTCAGTTTCCAGGCTTCCAGGCCCTTGAAGGGCTCGGAGATTTTTTAGCATACACTAAACCATTGGTGGCATTCAGCAAAGAGTCAACAATATGGACGTTGTAGTCAATTTCCTGGTGGGTATGAGCCTTGTTAGAATCTTCCAGTTCAATTATTGTTTCATCCAGATCGGGTATCATGACCTACCATCTCCAGCCCTGCTCCTCCACAAACTCCACAGATGGCTTCTATGCTCTGGGAATGTCTGGATTCTTCTATCTCTGCTCCCAGGCCACATGTGTTCCCAGCATGTGCCCTATGAGGATGTCTATAGAGTAAGTATCCTGAAGGAATAAATAGACAAATGAACTACACAGCCTGTCTAGCTCTACATTTAGGGTTTGAGGTTTTACAGGGGTGGGAGGAGAGAGTATTTTTATTCTTTTTCCCCATTGTATTTCAATTGAATTTGTCAAGAGTCTCGGAGTTTTATTTTTCCAACATGAATCACTGATGATCTAACAAATTAATTACCCATCCATCCTGCCCTATTTGAGTGAGGTCATGGGAGAATGGATGGGTTCTGCTGACCTCCTCTGGACTGGAATGTCACAGCCCCCATTTAAGAACTCAAGTTCAATACCAAAATTGCCAGTTTAGGTTAGAATCAGACCTAAATGTATCTTATTATACACAGAGGCACACAAATGCAATATGTCATCTTTAATGGTTCAGAACAGAGCCTAAAAAAATAGTGTCCTAGCACAGATGAATTTTATAGCCTTTGATATATGGCTTTCATTATTAACAATAATTTCTGTAACTGCATCCAAATTCTGGAAGACACACGATGAATATTAATTTTATTTTTTATTTATTTTCTGCTCCCAGTGGCTCCCTCTAGGGCAGACCTGCATCCCCCGTGTCTCATCCACCCTGAGATCTTACATTCTCCCGAGTGGGACTCTCGTGGTTCCGGGGGACAGCCTGCTTCCAAGAGTCTTGTGCGGTGGTTTTTGCTATTCTGCTGGAGACCAGGATCTTTGCTCAGACTGGGTTTTCTTGGCTTTCTATTTTACAAAGATTTCCCCCCCTCACATACCCTTTGTCATTATATTAAAATCTAATTGCAAGACAACTCTCCTCACCTAAGTCGTCAACAAAGCCCAATTATTTCTAATGCATGCAGAAGGGGGAAAGTGCCAAACAATAAAAAGGCTTGCAGTAACCTAAGCCTTTTTCACAGTCAGGCTTCAAGTTCACATGTGAATTTATGCCAGTTTTGACATTAGCCGAAAAAATTAACAGTTCTCAAAAATGAAACTCTCACAAAAGGGGTTTTGTGTTTCAAGCAGAATAAATTATAGTGTGATGTTATTAAAACACTTAGTTGTTAAGTTGCCAAGAAAATCCAGTATATTCACACAGACTCGAGGACCTGTCTCCATGCAAAGTAATTAAATTAGATTTATGGGCTGCATTACATCAGTGTTTGATAGTTCATTTTTCCTTTCTTCATATTTTGCCCTGCTTTATTAGAGCATGTGACAGATGGTAAAAATAGTGTGAAGTTTCTTGGCCCTGTGCTAAATCCCCTTTCGGTTGTATATCTCTCTCCTGTCAGTTCTCCCCAGCGATGATAAATTAACCTCTCTCGTTGTATCCCAAGTGTGGCAGTAAAGCTCTCTTTTGACACAGCGCTATCACTTCATCTTAATCTGCACTGTTTCGAGGAGAGAGGAAGATGATGCAATCGCTACCACGAATTTAAAGAGAAGATTTATTGTGTCAGAAAGAGGGAGGATGATTAATATAATATGCATCATTATATTTTTCATTTCGTCTCATTTGTTGCCTTCCCCTCGTTTGAAGTCAAGAAGTGCATGGGGGGTGGGCCACCTTCTAGACCTCCATTAGCCTCCAGCCCTGCCCAGTGGGCTGAGCCTGGGGCCAGCAGGTAGAGGGTGACCTGCTCCCCTGTGCTTTCACACTGTCACTCGGGAACAGGTGAAGGCTTTCTCTCTGGTGACTGGAACCAGCTTCCTACCTTTATCAAAGATCGGTGACATGCTTGTGAACAGGGGACATAAATGAGGTTTCAAACCATGGTTGAGGTAGGTCAAGTCAGGGTGCACCATGAAACTAAACAAGAGGTGAGGTCATCAAGGCCCTGGAGACACCACTGGCAGGGCCAGAAGGAACAGTGTCATTGGAATGTTTGAGCAAGAAGAAACATATTGTTGTGATTATTCCTCTTATTTATAATAAAGCTGTATCTCTTTGAGCTGCTCCTTGGCTGTAAATTGCTTACATCTGTAAACTGACTTTATTTATTCTGCTCAAAAAGACACTAGGCATGCAAAGATGAATTGAAGCTCCCCCCTGCTCTAGACAATGGACAGCCATTGGCCAACTACAGAGCCCATCTCCCTTTCCCAGGACCTCCCAGCATTTAGAAGACCAGATAAGGGGTTCAGCTCAAAGAGAATCTGGGCCCCTACAACAGGAAGGTGCTTCAATCATGGGGAACAGAACATTGCTGATTCTATGAGTATAATTAGAGGTGTGATGGGAAAGTATTCAAAGTTGAAAGAATTCCTGGTATGTCTCCCCCAAAGTCAATAACCTTTGACCACACACCAACCCTTCTGATGTAAAAACCTCGATTGTTCAGTGTTTGCTCCAAACGTGGTAACTGCATCCCAGACAACTGAACTATTTTCACCCAGTTTTCCTCAGTGACTCTGGAAGAACCAAAGAGCAGTCCTGTCCTACATATCCTCACCTATTGTATCATCCCTCCCAGTCCCACTCTGCCAAGGCTCTCTCTACCCTCTCGCCCAATAAGGGCACAGCAGTCATGTTTGTGGTCTGTGCTGTACTGTACGGCCTCAGCTGATAACCGATGGGACTAGACATGTGCCTACCAGGTTCTTTCTCTACTAGTAAATTGAGGGAGAAAAGCAACTAATGGGCAAGAAAGAGAATGAAAGAATTCAAGACACGGGCAGCTATAACATGCTGTTAAGGCTTCAAAACCAAGAGGTGCTACAACAGAGGTGATATAGATGTAGAAGAGTAAAGATGAAAGATACAATAAGGACTTCCTGGACCCTGACACAATCTTCCATATACTCCTGGTGCTTGAGTCCCATGACACACTCTAAATCTTTCAAATAAACCACTCTCCATTGTTTTGGTTTTGAGGATTTTTAAAATTATGTGTCTATGTGGTGTGTGTGCACATGAGTGTAGGTACCCATGAAAGCCAGAAGAGGTCATCAGATCCCCTGAATCTAGATTTAACAGCAATTATGAGCCACCTCACCCACGTGGGTGCCAGGGACCAAATTCAGATCCTCTACTACCCCTTGGCCCTGCTCTTTGCTCTTCAAGTAGACCTCATTACTTTACTGTTTCTTGTAGCTGTCTTCAAACACCTCTGTTTCCTACAAGTCCTTAGCATAATTCTCCTTTTCCATCCAGGCTAATTTCTTTTGCATCCCACAACCATGCCTTGGACATGTCTATGTTCTCAGTGGGCTAAAGATGGTCCCTTTACCCAAAATGTTCTCTCTCCCTTCCCCAGAATCAATCCTGCCTATCTCCAGTGCTCCAGCCTTTGTTAATGATCTTTCCCTTGGGTTTCTCTTAAATAATCTATGAAACAACATTTAACCATTAATTGTATTCTGTAATGTGTGTTGTGTTGTAACGCTAACCTTGTCCCTGCGCCACCCCCCACCTGCTGCAAGAAACTTCAGCAATGAGCCAGACTGGTATTGTGGTCAGTGCTAATATGGGGGGAGGGGGGTCCCCCAGATGAATTCCTACATCTGGCAAGGCTGGGTAGAGGGACATAAAAAGCAGGAAGGCTGTAGTTTAGATCAAGCCAGAAGTGGCCTCTGTCTCTTGCCTTTCTTGCCGGCAGTATGAAGCTTCTTCTCTAAAGTGAACAGGGTGTGTGACCACATGTTCAGCAAGATGAGAGAGCAAAAGCCCTACGCTGGGATATGGGAGCCATGGTTTCATTTACAAGAGGATCAAATTTATGGCTGCCAGAAAAAAAAAGTAGGGTCCCCTAGCAGCGATCTAGGGTGATATGTATCAACCCAAACTTTGGATGAACTAAGCATGATTTCAACTTAATTTCGGAAATCTAAATATATGGAATGCATTAGCTGATTTTATTTTTGGCAGCAGACTTAACCATTCTAATCATGTTTTGCTCCAGCGAATTTTAAAATTAGTTTGCATTTCCTAAGCACACATCAGCTGAGTGAGGGCTGGGAGGGGGGAGAAAAGAGGGGGGTGCTAGGAGAGCACTTGGTGGAGATTAAAACTTTCTTGGCAGATGCTTCAGCAAGTGGATAACCCACATAAGGTATGTGGAAGCTGACTAGAATTGAGTTCTTGGGCCTGGAAGAATGTGGCTGTAAAATAAGCGTTGGTCCACCAACCCACCTTATGAATGTGGTGTTGAATCAAAGGAGATGGAGAAAAGACGCCATTGACCACCTGCATTTCTTTTGGGGAAAGTTCTTAGCTAGATACAAATGCAAGTCTTCTGTGTAGTGGTAAATTACCTCTACTTATTTGTGGAGCTGATTAATATGTTATTCTTTCTAATGAAGTGGCAATATTAAGTGATTACAAAAATCTGTTTGCTTGTTTGTTTTTTTCTGAGAGCTCAGTGTCGTTTACAAGCATCATTTCTGCATCCCCGGGTAGACCTGGGAGGTCGGGCTAGACCCAAGTGTCTAGAGGGCTGACATGGGTCAAAAGACATTACAGTAGCAGTAGTCACTGTCTGTAAGATGTCTACTGTGTAACAGAAACTTTCCATTCTATATAGGGTAGAAAGTTCAGTTGACCAATTCCCTCCATTGTATATCTAAAGAAACTGAGTCAGGACATTAAGTACATGGGGTGTCATCACACAGCGGGAAAGTGGCACTGTGTTGCCTAAGCCAACACTCACTTATAGTACTGCTTCCCCGGAAACACAGGCTGTGCTTTGGCCTGAGCAGTGGGGCAATGAGGCTTCAGTCACACATTCCTTTTAGGGGTGGGGGAAAGACTTGAAGAAAGCAAAAGCACAATGCTACTCAGGGCTTCTGGCATTCCTGGGCAGTCTCTTGATGGGAGCATGGCTCCTTGGGATCTAACCAAGGGTGAAGAATTCTGGGAACACACAGGACTTGAGGTGGAGTGTAGCCCCTGGAGTTGCTCTGAACGAGTTTTGAGGGCAAAGAAACAACATACCAGATAACACACTCCATGTTTCATGTCACGAGCTTCTGCTGTAAAGACAACCTTTGTACGACTCTGGGCCAATGGGAGGTAGAAGTTCAGATGCTCAGGGTACCCTCATCACAGGAAGCATAGAAGGGCCTTTAAGGGAATTGTGTATGATTAACCCAACGTTGAGTTAAAGACTGTCTAAAGGAGAAAAGGATAGTGGGTATGTAAGTCCTCTGTGCTGGCCACATTTCATCTCTAGGACAAATGTGGACTACTTAAAGGAGGAAGGATTTGTATGACTCACAGATTCAGTCCCTGGTCACTCCACTGATTTGGAACTGATCTGAGGCAAGGGCATCATGGCAGAGAGGACAGGAAGAGCAGAGCTGTTTATCTCATGACAGTGAGGAAAGAGAGTAAATCAGAGAAAGCCACAAGAGAAGATATAGATCCCAAGACATGAGCCATACCTTGGAAATTTTCGATAATTTCCCAATAAAACCATCAAATTCTGACTCTGTCAGGAATGTGTCCCCTGTATAGGTCACAGCCACCATCATTTCATCACCTTCCAATGACTAGGACACAAAGCCATGAGGCTTTAAGGAGTCATTTCATTTCTAAACCATAACACTGACATTATGACTGTCTTAGGGTTTCTACTGCTGTGATAAAACACCATGACCAAAAGCAAGCTGGGGAGGAGAGGAGTATTTCATCTTATAGCATGTAGTCCATCATCCAAGAAAACCAGGGGCAGAAACTCCAGACAGGAACTTGGAGGCAGGAACTGAAGGAGAGGCCATGGAGGAACACTGCTTATAGCTTGCTCTTCATGGCTTGTTCAGACTTCTTTCTTATAGTACCCAAGACCACCATCCCAGAGGTGGCACCACCCACAGTGAGACGGTGCCCACCTTGATCGTCAGTCAAGAAAATACACAGATTGGCCCAGTCTGGTGGGGCCATTTTCCCAGTTGAGTCAGAAGAGTCCAGAGGACCTCAACTTGTGTCAAGTTGACATGGAACTAGGCAGCCCAGTGACAAAACACCTAGAATGATCAATTTAATAAGGGAAAAGATTTATTTTCATTTATGCTTCCAGTGTTTTCAAGTGTTGGTTGCTGGGCCCTGTTGCCTTTGAGCCTACAGTGGCACAGTGCATCATGGGTGCTTGGATGCTTGACAGAATAAACTCCTTACCTTATAGGAGAGGGAGAGACAGAGACAGAGAGAAATAGTCCACGATCCCCTTATTACAACATGTTCCCAGGCATCGACTTCTTCCCACTAGGCCCCACCATGACAGGTTTCATCCCCCCACCTCCAGTTGTGCCCCAGTTTAGGAACCCAGTTTTTACTCCATGGGCTTTCCAGGGACATTTCAGATCCAGATTGTAGGCCTCGATGTATCAGTTGGAGTTCCACAGAGAAGCAGAACCACTAGGAGTATGTGGTACGGTGCATGCGTATGTATAAATAAAGGGGCTTATTGAATTGGCTCAAAGTCCTGAGAAGGATGGATGGACTGTCTAAAACCCCAGGGCAGGCCAGGAGGCTGGAGGCTCAGGTAGGAAGTGATGCTGCTGTCTGGAGGGAGAAATTCTATTTCTCCAGGAGCCATCCCTGTTTGCTCCTCGAGCCTTCTCCCTTTGTGGTCAGTTCACATTATTGAGTACAACTTCTTTCATGTGAGATCAAACAATTATAGGCATTAGGTACATCTACAAAATACTGGTGCAGCAACACCTAGGTTAAGGTTAGTGTTTTACCAAATTCCAGGTGCCATGGCCTGACCAAGTTGACATAAAATGAACTATCACAGTTGGACTTCCCTAATACAACTATTTTCGCCATGTTCTCCTCCAATAACTATATATATTTTGCATAGTTGTAAAGACTGTATTACACTGTATTACAAGAATTTACTACTTTTATTACATGTATAACACATGTTCATTATAGAAAATTTGTATTCATAAAAATTTGCTGTTCTAATGCCTTATGTAATTTGTAAACTCTTTTTCATATTTATAAGGCTATTTCTCTTGGCAATTATAGACATGAGCTCTTTCATCCTTTCTGGCCTATCATTGGTTATGAAGCCTGGTACTTACCAGGTGTTCATACGTATTGTTTAAAAGAAATGATTTTTTGATGCCTAGTGCCAGCATTTATTATTTGTAATAACTGCATAATAGTCTGAATTGTCTGCTAAAATTATCGAAGCACATTATCTATTATTAAACATTTAGATGGTTTTCAAATGTGCTTCTGTGGGTTTTAATCCCCACCCCTAAAATAAGTCTTATTTCTAGTAACTTCTGTGTCAAATACATCCTCTTCTATTTGAATAATTCAAGAAAACTTATTTATATGTGTTTTTCTTGAAGGCATTTTGATCTTAAGTAATCACACTGATTAGTTAAAGCACTAATTAATTTACGGAAAGTATAGGTATTACAGTGATTGGCAGGTCCATTGAGCCTTATAACAATATCTGATAGTCACGTGTTTGTTTATGAAACTGCCCTCAAACACAAGCTGAGCTTTGACTAGCATGTGTCTTAGTCACTGTTCTGTTGCTGTGAAGAGACATCATGACTGTGACAACTCTTATAAAGAAAACCATTTAATTGGGGCTTGCTCACAGTTTCAGAGACTTAGTCTGTTACCATCATGGTGGGAAGTGTGGCAACATGCAGGCAGACATGGTAGCAGCTGAGGTTCTACACCTGGATCCACAGACAGCAGGAAGAGACACTGGGCTTGACGTGGGCTTCTAAAACCCTAAAGTCAACTCCAGTGACATACTTCAGCCCACAAGGCCACACCTCCTAATCCTTTCAAATAGTGCCACTTCCTGGTGACTAAGCATCAAATCTCTGAGCCTATGGGGCCACTCTGACTCAAACCACCACAAATGGTTCCAAAACTTCTCTCTATCACAATGGGACTGTAAGTCACTATGTACATTTCCCAGATCTCTCTTGCCATTGGCCTCCCATTACAACTTCATTGGCTAGCAGACAAATCCAGATGAAGAAGAAGAAAGGAAATGTGTCTTCCCCAAAGACCCCTGAAAGGATCTGGGTTTCCCTCGTTCATGTCTCCTACCACCTGACTCAACCCTGCTGCTTCCCTGTGACCTCATGTGGCAGGTGGTGACCTCTCCTCTGGCATCTGAGAGCAGTAGTCCCTTCTCTCCAGATCCCATTCCCATTCCATTCTGTGACCATGTGACATCACCATCCATTCCCAGCCTGTGAGTTCATAGAACAGCTAGTGTTTCCTAAACTCCATTCCCCATATTACTTGTGTGCGGCAGGATTTCCATGGGTGCTTCTCACAGATGGGTTCATGATGCACAGCATTTAGGAGCTGCTAGATTGAATAAAATTCAGCTCCTTTACTGAAGGACCTCTCAGAGCCCAACATACATGAATACTAATATTAATGCACACATTGACTCTCTAAGAGTTTTCCCATTTTTTTTTTTCAGTCATGTAGCCATGATATGTTATATATCTAGGGACAATTTTCTTCCCAGGAAATGCTTATCGATGTCAATACTTTATCAAGAAGATATCAAGAGATTATTGATAAAGACTAAACTCTTCTTTGGTAGTAAAAACTAGATAGTCCCAGTACTCAGAGTTCCAATTATATTGGTACATTCTGGACAGCAAAGGTTATGTCAGAGGTCAGCTCCTCTTCTCCAGGGATGTGGTGATAAGCCATAGTCAGCACAGGGCGTCGTTTCAGCCTAGGCAACGCTTCCTTCTGTTCCTAACACTACCCTCAGGCCACAATGTCAAGACATCTTTCATAAAAGTGTTCTACACACTGGCTTCCCGAGCTCATTGAGAAGAGGGTCATTTTTAAGAATGAAGCCGTTTACTCTATGCAGTTTCCTTTCTGTTCTCAGGAGGTTAAACAGGGGTCAGTTGTAACAATATAAGCTGAGCCTTAAGCGGAAGTTTCTGGAAACCGAAGGAGCTGACCAGGCGACTCAGCCAGGGCTCACAGGAACTGGAATAGAGAACTGTTGAGGCACCAGGAAGTCGGTGTGTTCCCTTTCTCCCTCCCTCTCTCCTTCTGGTGCTGCACCCACTTCTCTCTCAGGCTGCCGTGTCCTCTTTCCCCACCAGCCCGGGTTTGCTGAAGTCCAGTGTGCGCATGACTCCTGCTGGCTAACCTGGGCTTGGTTCCTCTCTGCCAGCTACTTGCCGTCTCTCAGCTTTCTGTGGCTTAATTCCTACGGGTGGTTTCATTTCCTCCTATGCTCCACAAAATGCTGACTGTGGTCAAACTCCTCCATCCTGAACCTGAAGCCTGTATTGCTATAAAATAATAATAATAATAATAATAATAATAGTTAATAATAACTCTAAATCTTGAGTGATCCAAGAATTAAGTTCTTTCACAATAAGAGCTTTTTGTTTGTTTGTTTGTTTGTTTGTTTGTTTGTTTTTTTAAACTTCCAAAGTAGAGTTTGCTTAAAATCCAACGTAGACTTCTCCTTGGCACGGTCTGTTTTTCCTCTACCTTTTCCAATTGCAACTTCTATATTGCCCACTTCACTCCCTCTAAAATGACCTTCCTGGAAGTCCCGCCCCGCCTCCCCATCTGCTTCCTCCTGTTCTCGGCTTGGCTGACGTCTCCCCCTGGAAAACTAAGCTTGAGATCATGAATCGGGACCACCCCATTGCTTTAAGTCTGCTGGAGTGTTGGTTCATCGCTGCCTTCCTCCCCTGTTAGTGAGGTGGGGGAGGCCAGGGAACACAGCTTCTCTCCCGGTCTTCCTGCCTTGTGCAGCTTGTACCCATTGAAAGTCCTTGCTGCCTCCACTCAGCCCTCAGCAAGCGAACTGTTTATTTCCTGGCTTTCTGATACAATAACCTGTTCTTGTTTCATCATTTCTTGTCCCTACTTCATGGGTCTAATGCCCTCTTTAATTTTCTCAAGGATATGAGATACACTGTTTTGTTTTGAAGGCCTGGGCCGGTGGTTCATTGTGGTGATATATTGTGTACCCTAATAAACTTACCTGGGGATCGGAGCCACTAGATTAAACATAGAGGCCAGACAGTGGTGGCACACACCCTTAATCCTATCACTTGGGAGGCAGAGATCCATCTGGATCTCCGTAGGTTCAAGGCCTACGGAAATAGAGCCAGGCAGTGATGGCACACACCTTTAATCCCAGTCCTGGGAAGCACACACGCCTTTAATCCCTGGAAGTGACATGGTTAGGCAGAGAAAGGTATATAAGGCGTGAGGAAACAGGAACTAAGGCAGTTCAGCTGAGATCCTTTTGTGTGAGGACTCAGAGGCTTTCAGTCAGAGGGTTCATGGAGTTGGTGAGGCGAGGTTGGCTGTGGCTTGCTCTGCTTCTCTGAGTTTTCAGCTCTCACCCCAATATCTGGCTGCAGGTTTTTTTTTATTAAAAGACCATCTAAGATTCAAGCAACAGTTCATTATAATTGTGTCTCCTTCTTTGTATGAACTAGTTTGTTTATATTGTTTATTTTTATGACTTTTCTCAAATGTTTGGGATTTTTTTTCATTCAGCATTCGTCTTTTATGGCGGAAGTTTCTCCCATGTTCCTAGACCTTCTGTCTTGGGGCAGGGCCAATGTTTACTTACCTCATGCCTAAAATTCTACCACCTTTCCTTCACGTGCTTCACCTTATTCTCAGGAGAGCTCCAGGTGGTAGGCAGAACATGTCCTGCTCTTATCTGCAATTCACAAATGAATACACTACATAGTTGAGATAGCATCTCTTCTGAAAGTATGCAGTTGATAAACTAGCAAAACCAAACTCATACCTGACCACCTGATGACATAGTCCACATTCTTAACACCTTGTTCAGCTGCCCTTTACATGGCTCTGCTCAAAGATCAGCATTTCGGTAAGGACTTCCAGCTACATGTGAGCCACCCCTCCCGCCCCAAGCCAAGAGAAGCAAAGTAAACCATTTATACGACCAAGGGAAGAACTTGACCTCGGCAATGGTCAGACCACCATGCCCTCAGGATTCTCTTTCTGCATCTGATGCTTCTGCATGTGTTGGTGTTATCCTGTTCTACAAGTTGTATTCTCTACACGATAGGGTACATGGCCTCCAGAGCCCAGGATTTACATCCTAAGAGTTCTGCCCACCCACCTACCCACACCCTTCCCCCTAGAAGAAAAGAATTTTCTTTCTATTTCATACTCTCAGGTTGAAAAGTCTTTAAGGTGATGAGGTAGGCTTGGCTCCCTCTGAAAGCCTGACTGCCTATCCAAACGAATTACTGCAGTCATGGAGATACTGTATTTTCACTGGCCTTATCTAGGCTACAGACTCACCTCTGGCACTAGAGAGCAGGGTCTGAATGCTTTCTGACTCTCCAAATCATGAATGATACCTCAAAAAGGCAGTCCTTGTCTATACTTAATGACGGTAGACAGTCCAGTAGAGGAGCCGTTAGAAAACAGACCCAGTTGTATGTTAGGGACCCTGGTCATGCTGTGGCCTGATGTGTGGGTGACATCTGGCCTTAGGAGTCTGACAGCATCCAAGTTCATATCCCAATGTTATTGTCTAAGAGTTGGGTGACCCTAAATGATGTATTTAGCTAGACTAGATTAATTTTTTTATTCTCTTGGGTGATATGTTTCACTGGGACAGATAGGAAGCACTCAGCAACTGCAATACCAGCTCCCCTAGTGGCCATGTTGAGTATACCTCCATTCCCAGGAACCAGTGTTTCCCAGCCAGGATCTTGCAGCATCCGCAAGAAAAATCTTCAGTTTCTTCAGAATTGGTCAAAAAGGTCGTAATGTTTTGAACAGAAATCATTTTAGTATCTTTCACTTAAAAAAATAATTCTAAGCTGGGCAGTGGTGGCGCATGCCTTTAATCCTAGCACTCGGGAGGTAGAGGCAGGCAGATCTCTGTGAGTTCAAGGCCAGCCTGAGCTACAGAGTGAGTTCCAGGAAAGGTGCCAAAGCTGCACAGAGAAACCCTGTCTCAAAAAACCAAAAATAAATAAGTAAGTAAATAAATGAATAAATAAATAATAAAAATAAAACAAAATAAAAAAAGTTCTACTGATGTCTTTCTTTAGGAGAAAGTGTTTGTGTGATACCAAATAAAACCAAAGAAGTCATACGAGCTAAATCATGTTACCCTCAAGAGTCATGTGTTGAAGCCTTAACTCCAATCCATCAGAATGGGACTGTATCTAGAAATGGAGCCTTTGGAGGGGGTAACTAAGGTTAAATTAACTCAGACGGGTCATCTTAATCTAAAGGGATTGTTGTCCATGTAAGTCAAGGAAAGAACACACAGGGAAGAATTTCCAGGCACTGAGGGACGACCAGGAGAGATGGAGGCTATGCACTGGAAAGCCGACATTTTCAAGTCTGTGCAATGGGAAAGTAGTACCCATTTTACCCATTTGCTATGCGAGCTGAGTAAGCAAGAGAGCCTGCAACCTGGGTGTCCAAGACAGCCCGGTTCATGTCCCATCGTCTATTTCATCTGACAAAGGGAAAGTTGAAAAGAGGGAGGAAAGGAAGGGAGGGGAGGCATAGGAAGAGAGAGGGGGAGGGAATGAGAGGTAAAGGGGAAGAAAGAAGCTCCCCTTCACCACAGGAAACGGCAGAAAGACATCGTGTGAGGGAGTATTATATAAACCACGTGACTATACGGTCCATAGGAGAGATCTACCAGTAATCACTGTTACTTATTTAGCAAACAGTGCTTAAAATACCTTACCACGTGTCAACCCCTACCGTAAGCACTTTATAAGCGCAAATTAACTTACTCCCTAAGACAATTCTGAGGTAGGGTCTGTTCTCAGGCTAGTTTTCACCTAAAGAACTTAGCACAGAAGGGTCAAATGATTTTCCCAGGGTCGTGTGGCAAGGAAAAGCCAGAGCCAGGATTCAAATCCAGCCCCTGTCATTCTCCAGCCCTACCAGGAACAGCAGCTTGTCACAGTGGGAGACCGAGAAGTGAAGGTCACTTCTTGAGAGACCTTCTCTTTGTCTCTTCCCTCCAGGCACAGTGAAGCAGTGTGCCCAGAGACATCTTGACCCCGGCTGCTGTCTTTACCCGGGCTGCAGCAAGAGAAATCAAGGGAAGGTGAGGTTGATGTGCCAACCCTCCGGCCCTGCCATCAGAGGCTTCCTCCTCCCCTCTTAGAGCTCTGCTTTCAGAAACTAACGGAGGCCTCCCAAGCCCAGAACCATAGCTAAATAGCACTCCAGTGCCACAGGCTAGCAGATAATTGCTTCCTCCTGCTGCCAGGGACTCACGCAGGCCCCTGCCATGTAGCATGCCAGCAGGAAGGGCAGAATGGCAACTCGTGCTATTTGGTCCACACAAGCATGAACATGGAGCATCCTCACGTGCACAGAGGGCTTCCGGCTGTGAGAAGAGAGCCAGGATCAAGACGAGCACCGGGGAGGTAGCATTGAAAGTGGAAATCTCCCCGTCAGCTGGTTTTCCTTTCAGTCATGTACCCACTCGGCAAAGAGGCTCTAGGTTTCTCTCTCAGTGCTATGGGAAGGCAGGCGGTTGAGAAGACACAGTCCTTTGAGCCCACTCTGGGCTCCATAGCAAGACCCTGTCTCACAATTAAAAAAAAAAAAAAAAGAGGAGGAGGAGGAAGAGGGCATAGGCATCTAGAATTTAGAATCATAAACAAACAAGGGACTCTCTGACAGTGGTGATGCTGCCGAGGAAAGAAAGCAGAGCTCTGAAACCCGGAGCAGCTGGGGAAGGGGCTGGGTGTCCCTTTCTTGGTGACAGAAGCCATCTTGGTGATGCAGGGAGAGCATCGGGGCAGGCCAGGAATCCTCAAGTGCAAGCACTCTTTTTTTTTTTTTTTTTTTTGGCTTTTTGAGACAGAGTTTCTCTGTGTAGCTTTGCGCCTTTCCTGGAACTCACTTGGTAGCCCAGGCTGGCCTCGAACTCACAGAGATCCGCCTGGCTCTGCCTCCCGAGTGCTGGGATTAAAGGCGTGCGCCACCAATGCCCGGCCACAAGCACTCTTACACACAGCAGTGGCTGATGGTGACTGGAGTTTAGTGAGAAGGATATGGTGGAGGAAAAAAAAAATCCAAACGGTAGCTAAATACGTGCCAGTTGGTAAGTTCACCTATAGGGAAAAATAACGGAAAATGGTGGTTCTGACCCTGGTCGGGAGAATTCCAAACTGGGAGGCAGACGCCTCCCACTGCCTGGCACCAGACCCATTTCTGTCTTTCCTTCTTTTCCTCATCAGCTGAGAAGGAAAGGGACGCCTGCTAAAGAGGTATTGGTGAGGACCCGACACAATAGACCGCAGAAAATTACCCGTTCGTCCCTTTCCTCACATGAGGCACTCAGAATGCTGGGAGCTCCCGGCGTTTCTAACTGTGCCTGGCCTGACTGGTGAGCAAGTTCTCTAGAGAAAGGGGACAGGTGTCGCTTAAGAAGAAGCCACATGTGGCAGAGCCTGCTCTGGGCACTCTTCATGGGCTGCATCTGCTTCCCTAGTCACGCAGAGATGGAGCAACAAGCAGGACGGACGGCCAAGGACACCCACCCGTGAGTAACAAAGGAGCTCCCTCCCAGGAGCCCCAGAACTCGAGTGGTGCCCAAGACGACCCGGAACACGGACTCTGTGAGAGTTTCCCAGAAGTTCTTGGGGTCCTCACCACTTCTGAGGCTCCTGAAGCCCGGCACTGCATCCCAATGTAACAGCTGCACTCGGAGCCTGCAGGTGTCCCATCTGTTAATATGGTCTCGGAGTAGCTTTCCATTTCCCTCAGCATTTCTATTACACACTCCCCCTGCCACCCAGTCTCCATGGTCGAACCACACATCCCAGGCACGCACATTTTATCTTGGTAGTATGTATAATCTTGTCGTGCCCACTTTTATCTTGGTACTATGTATGGTTTTTGGCATTCTGGCTTGTCCCTTGGGGACCCTCCCTTCGTCCTGACACAAGTCCTTTTTTAAAAAAAAAAGCCCCTCCCTTCTTCTTTCTCTTCCCCCCCTTCCTCCCTTCCCACCATGAGGTGTGCACATCTCCATTTCCCCTCTTTCCCTCCCTTTCTCTCTCTCCCCCCACCCCTCTATTTCTCTATAATAAACTCTCTCCACATTGATGTTGTGCCTGGGGCATGGGTGACTTTCCAATGTGCCACGTCACAGCCGGCCACCGCCATCTGCATGGCATGTTTCCCTCACCCGTGGGACACCTTGGCCCCGGCCCGCCAGGGTCTCCCGCACATCATATAATAACAACGGTCTCATCGTTGTTTACTGATAGGAAGTAGCCCATGCATGAGTGGCATCACCCTATTCCAGGTCCAAGGGAGACTGCCTCAGTAAGCATCAGCCCTAAGCTTGGTGACAGGCAGCCAACTGAGTGCCAAGGGTGTAGGAAGCCTGTTCACCCTGCTCTCTACATAGTTCATCACCTGGGTCACAAGTGAGTCTTTCCTGGACTCCCTGAACGTATGGGATGGAGAAGAGAAGGGGTGTGGCACTGGCCCGAGGGTCTGCAGGCCTTTGAATTTGTTTGTTTTGTTTGTGGTTTGGACACAGTATCAGGATGGCCTCAGATGTGTGATGCCCATCGTCCTCCGCTCCCTCCACACCCAAGCCTGGCTCTCATGAAGCTATTTCTTGGATTTTCCGCCTTTGGGCTCAGTGTATGCGCTAACACGCAGAGTGAGCTTTCCTTGTGCTTGCGGCAGTCATAGCTGCGATGGTCACAGTGGCTGTTTTCCGAAGCCCTGCCTGTGTGTCTTTAATTCGTAGATGTCGTTCTCGGGTATGCCTCACAACAGCCCCGGTGTGCCCATGAGGAAACAGGCTGAGAAGCGGCGACACCGCCTAAGATCATCCAGCAAATACGCATTGGAGCTGGAGTGGCGCCTGCGCCGAAATTCCAAAGGCTCTGCCGTGCCTCCGATGTCCCTGAAAAAGAAAGGGAAAGCCTTTTCGAGCTCTACCTGATGGAGGCTGGCCTCCTCCTCGCAAGGACTTGTGGAGAATAAAGGGGAGCCATACACCCACCACACACACACACACACACACACACACACACACACACACAC
>CABHPH010045698.1:0-21131 GCA_902168325.1 Peromyscus nudipes | reverse complement strand
ACACACACACACACACACACACACACACACACACACACACACGATCTTTTTTTTAAGTCTCAGCCTGTGTGGTATAAAGTGGAAGGGAATACAGGAAGGACCTGGGCTTGCAGATTTGGATTGTCCTTTCATGGGAATCTGGAAGAGAGGGTATTAGCTGGATATCAAGCCATGTAAACAATAAGTGATTGTTATGCCTGATCCCACAATTAGCACCGAGAACAGCAGGGCCTTAATTTGGGTGTGTGAATCTCAGAGGACTGAGGACCTACTACTCCCATTATCCTGTGTTCACTATATACTGAGACAGTTACAAGAAGGAATCCCATGGCGGGGTTGATCAAAGGGGAAAATTGTGTAAGACTGCGATCACCAAGTGTGCACTGAGTGCCTAAGAGAAAAACATCGACGTGAGTCCAAGCAACACACAGTGAGGCTGCCGTAACAAATGGGGCTCCCTTTGCATTTAAGAGGTTAAGATGTCTTTTTTCTCTTGCTTGAGAAGAATTTTTAAGTTTCTTTGAACAGTTTTCAAGTATAAGTAGCCTTATCTTCAAGACACATTTGAGACTGTGGAGACTCAATGGATTTGATTCCTTGCTAGCCTTTCAGCTCCTCACAGCTTGGCGGAGGGGTGGGAGTGGGGGTGGCGATAAGGCCTGTATACAGCCTGAAAAAGCAGCAGCCTCCATCAGAAGATATCTGTACCCTTGACAGGGGAGTATCTAAGTGAAATCTGCTTGTCAACCTTTTCCTTTTCCTCTATCCTAGGTTATGTAAAGGTGGCAATTTTGCTTAAGCTCTTGGGTTATTAAAGAGAAGGAAAGCATAGGCCCATATGGCATTTTTGGACTGTGGAATTTTGGTTTTTTTCCTCAAAGGCACAAGTGAGTAGGACAGTTAATGACTGTCTTTTGAGGCGCCATGAGTCATGAAGTCTCTCAACAGTTGTTTAGCAAGATCCTCTTGCTCCCTTGAGTGGGCCCACGAGCCATTCATAGTGAGTGGATCTCGTGGAGTGGCCTGTTTCCTGTTTCTGTGTTTAATGATTATGGATGAGAGGTCTCAGAACTCATGTGTGGCCCCAAAGCATGGTGCAGTTGTCGCAGTTTGTAAGCATCCCAGCTACCATACAGTTTATTTAGAACTTTAAATTTATTATTATGATCACTATTATTATTATTATTATTATTATTATTATTATTATTATTGTGTGTGTGTGTGTGTGTGTGTGTGTGTGTGTGCATTTCATGGCACATTATGTGGAGGTCAGCAGACAACTCTGTAAAATGGGTTTTCTTCTTCCAGCTTTACATGCGATCTGGGAGTCACACTCGGGTCATCAGGATGGAGTGGCAAGGGCCTCTGCCTGCTAAGCCACCTTGGCTAAGCCACCTTTGCTGGCTCTGTGTGGGACTCTTAGGGATCATGTTTTAGAGCAATCCCAAGGCCAGGACTGACACTAATGACACCTTTGACTTTGATGTATGTCCACTGACACTAGTTACTCCACATGCTTCCTTGGGGTCCTGAGTAACAGTGGAGGGACACAACAAAGGCCAGTGTTGAAAAGAAAAATCACATTTTAATTCCATGTAGGTGGAGAGGTAAGGGCAGGTGCCCCAGACTCCGGAAGAGGGTGTCCAGTCTCTTGAAACTGGAGTGCCAGGTGGTTGCAGGTAACCAGATTCAGGTCCACCACTGAGCCACCTCTCCAGCTCCAGAAAATTAATATTTTTGTCTACTGTATCAGGAGTCACCTGAGGCCCCTCAGTGTTTGCCTGCAGGGGCTTGAAGAGGAATTCACTTTGGACACTTTCAGAAGGTCCATCCTCCCTTTGGGGAGTGGGACATCCTCCCTTACCATAGTTGCCTGCTTAGCAGAGGAGGTAATGCCCTGGGATTCTTAGACCCTTGTAGTACCCAGGCTAACAACAGCTGTGGCACCCATGGGTCCATTAGAATCCTCTTGGCCTGGGCCTTCTCTGAGGGGGTAGGTTCTTATCTGCCTGGGGAAGTGTAGTATTCTCCAGGGCTAAGGCCGTCAACTGGTGTGATCGCAGTTGCTTCCCCTGGGCATTTCACACTGCAAATAAAATTTTCTCTGTGGTTGAAAACTTCAAAAGACAAATTTAAAAGTTGATTTGGGGTCCCATTGTCTGCCTGCAGAGCAACTGACAAGATAGATTTTTTTAAAAAAAGATCCTTTCATTACACTTACTTAAACTTACTTCTGCAATGCGCTTACACTTTCTGGTTTTGTCCACACTCCTTTCTATTTCATTTTGGAACAATCCTTTTATTTTAGGTCCAAGTTACTACCCAAAATCCTCATTATCTAAAGCATTTCCTCATTTCCTTTTTTTTTTTTTTTTAGGTTTTTTTTTTTTTAACCCAACATATATTTCTAAACCTACACCCTTCCATCTCTCTCTTTCATGCTTGCTGACTCTGCTTTTTTTTTCTTTTCTTTTTACAAAGTTTAGAAATCTTTCTTAATAACTATATTTTTGTGCAATCCCATGAAGCCATATCTGTAACATAGGCAGAACATGTTAGTAGCTTAAAGACACTATGTTTTTCCTTCTAACAAATGTAAGTTAATGGATTTGTCAGGGATTTTAATGCTACTGCCACAGGCACTTAGGAACTGCTTTTGTCAAAAGGCATCAGCTTTATTTGGGCCCGGAATGCAGCCCACAGCACGACAAAGCCTTCCTTTTGTGTATCTGTCCCCCTTTCTCTCTGTAAACTACTTATCTCACAGGTGAGCACATTAACCACTCCAGGAAGACTGAGAGTACAAAGAGGAATTATTGTTCAAAGCCTCGGATTCCAGGAAGAATAAAACCCAACAGGCCCAACTCCAGATGAGAGCAATCATCTGTGACAGTGGGACCACACCCTGGAGCACGAGCAATTACCCCCTGAAAGCCAGCTGTCCCTCCAAGCAATAAGGAATTATTTTAACCACACTGCATGACCAGAACAGGGAAAACCAACAAGATCACAGGTTGACGGGGACTGCCGAGTTACACAAACCCTTTTGTCTATTGTTTTAATCCCTTCTCTATTTAAATCTAAAGCTCATGTCATTCCCCAGATGAACCCCGAGACACTGACCCTCTGTATTAGTCCCCCCTTTCTGACTTTCACCATAACTCATCTCTTTAACTGGTGAATGAGAAACAGTAGCCAAGCTAAACCTGCCGGGGCTGCCAAGGCCAGGACTTGTGTTCTTCCACTCCTGTCATACTACGAGCTAAAAAGAGTTTGACCTAATTGAACACTTCTGTTTACACGGACAATCGTTTATCTTCTAAGACAGTTTGGTGCCATGTAAATATTATATAAACACAGCACACATGCAGACGGCACACATGATTAGCTGTCCATAAAAATAGACCAAAGATTCTGTAGCTTTCATGGATGTTTATCATCTGTGAGGTCCGATTATTTCCTCCACGGCACTAAACAATCCTTAGTCTAAAGTCTGTGCCTCCACATGTACAACCCTTAATAACAAAAGCTGGAAAGAATGCGTCTCAATGGCATAGAGCTTAAGCTCATTATCGACAGGGCTTGGGTAGACAGCCAGTGAAAGCTAAAATGTGACACTTGTGAGGAACTTAATACCTTTATCCTGTTCTAAATGCTGAACTATAGAGGGAGAGGTGACGCCTTTAAAGAGTAAAATTTACTGAATATTTTTTTGAGCCACAGTCCCCCACTTTTTAACTTACTCCGAGACTAAACTATGTTCCTATGCTCATGTTTCTAAAGGAAATCAACCTGGACTGGACAGTCTAACAACCTGTCTCAGGGTCGTTAACAGACTAAAGCGCAGGTGAAGAATTTCTGCCCAGGCTTCCCTGGAGACCTTCTCTGAACTGTGTCTCTTTGCAGTTACATTCAACAGATGGGGTTTTAACCTTCTCAGGAAAGGAGAATTACGGAGTCTAAAATTGCCTGTTAGGGCACTGACAAGTTCTACAAGCCTCAAAGCATCCTCTGGTGAGACTCTGGAGTTAAAATGGGATCAGAATCTTCAGCAGAAGAACATTTTGGCTGTAAAACACTGGTGAGGAGATTGCCCAGTTCCCTATACCTGAGGTGACTAGGCTCACAGAAAACAGACAAAATAGCGACAGCTGAGAGAACTAACAGCAAGATTTCAGGATCCGAAAGAGAGGGGCTAGAGCATGTCACACACAGAAACAGCCTTTCCTGGTGTGTTTCGGATACAGCACACACTGTTTAATGAGGTTTGGGACTCTGGGTGTCACACCATGGTCAGTTCACACCAACAGGGTCTCCAATGGCTCTCCCAGAGGTGAAAACAGTGGTGCAAGTTACTGGTAGAACAGTCCTTAGGGTGGTGTCCTTTTGAACCTCCCTGATTGTTCCATCTGACCAGGAGAGCAGTACGGATGGTTCCTAGGAGATTCCTGTCTTCAAGGCCGGTGTTACTCATCAAACAGTATCTGAGTCTCTGGCCAGAAACAGAGAGAAAGAAATGAGAGCGATGTGTAGGCCGAAAGGGTAGCGCAGAGGAGCTAAGTGGTTGTCAAGGAAATTCACCAACACTGCTACCTGTACCAGCCTGGGGAGTTTTTTGACTTTTTTGTTTTTTGGGTTTTTTTTTTTTGAGACAGACCTTAGCACAGAAGAAGCAGGATGCTTGACCGGATCTCATAAAAGAATTTCAGAAGCAGGCAATATGAAACAGAGTTGGAGGTTTGTTTTTTTTTAAGATTTATTTACTATTATTAATCATGTATCTATATTGTGTCTTGTGTGGGTGAGGTGCACACTTGTGCAAGCGCCCACAGGGGCCAGAGGCGTTAGTCAAATCCTTCTGGAGCTGGAGTTATAGGCAGTTGTAAATTCCCCATTGTGGGTGCTGAGAACTGAACTCTGGTCCTCTGCAACAGCAGTTTATGCTCTTAACAATTACGCCATCTCTCCGGCCCTAGGATTGGAGTTTATTAAGAAGAGAATTTTTTAAGCATAAACTTAAATATGAGTATGAACAGAGACACTTAGGAATTGGACAGTACACACTCAGGTGTAGCCTGGGCTTCCTAAGAGAGTCACCGTTCAGTTAGAATTAAGTTGTTACAACAGTCACACATAATTTTGGCGGCCTCTGAAGTTACATCCCAAAGGGCTGCTAAGAGTTTTATTTTCTCTTTTTCAGTAAATGAGATCACAGAGCGGCTCTTGGGGTACGCTGGGTAGGATTACAGCTGGTACGGTAATGCCCTAGGTCATGAGGATCGGACAAGGAAGTTAAGATACATTTTCACTATAATGAAATTTGTAGTCTTATTTCTAAGATTCTCAGAAAAATTCCACATTCACATCTGGGAAGGGAATTAGGCCATACTTAAATGTCAAATATTATTGAACATAGTTCATTGCTATTTAATAAGTATATAAGCACCATAATCCATTGGTATAGTAACATTCTTATTTAAAATATCTCTGTATACAAGGAGTGTTGTCTCTATAGGCAACTTTTTTTGTTGCTAATTATGCTGGAATTCTTGACTCTCAGCTTGTACATGCTTCACATGTTCTGGGTGGAGCTTGCAAAAACCAGAAAGATCCCAAATGATCATGTTTTTCCATACTCACTTCCAGGCCAGCTCCTACCCTAATTCCACCACTTACTAGCTGTGGTCACCAGCAGGCTTCAATCTCCAAGAGGACTTCTGAGTAAGAAGTCCCACATCCCTTTCTTTTCCCTGGCTTTCTAGCCCACCATAACCTTTGCACCCACTTCCTGTTGCATTCTTGGTCTTCAACTTCCTGTTGCAATTTCAGTCTTGTTCCCTCTTTTAGAACTAGCATGTCGAGTATTATATAGGCAGGAACAGCGTTCTCATTTCTACCCTGGGACTTCCTGATCCTCCCAGCATATAAATACCAGGGCAGGCCAGTGCATCAGGGAGCAGTGAGCGGAAATCCTCAGAACAGCTGGGCCTGCCTTTCAGGAGGATGAGGAACTCGGCGATTGCCATTTCATTCTTTATACTTGTGGCTGTCATTGGATCCCAGGCTGGGATCATACATGGTGAGTTCATTGAGCCTTCTCACCCAGTGGGCAAGTCTATGGGAACTTCAGAACTGGAGAGGGGACAGAGAAGGAGACCACTGCCCTCCTGGAATTACTCTCCATCCTTGACATGGTGATGGGATTTACTTAGAAACCAGCATCAGGTTACAGACCTGCCTCTGTCTGCAGCCTTTAGACCCTGGAGGAAACTAGACACAAATGTTGGGTCTCATTTGGGAAAGCAATTATGTTTGATACATTTCGTTAGCTGACTGTGCTAACTCCAAAGAACTGGAGTAAAATTCTAAGTCTGAGGGAAGCAGACTTACAAAATAAAGTATCAGACACCACCTCCAATAACTCTATCATTTTGGAGAAGTGGGATGGGCAAGTAATCAACTCTACCCCAAATCGTTAACCATGCTATTCTTTTATTTGACAAATGCATATCCAGCACTTCTTGTGTGTTGGACAGCTACTGTTCTGTTTGTCTTATGGCTGTTAGCACCTTGATTCCTCCTAACAAGCCTGTGGGGTTAAACAATGGAAATTTGCCTTTTTCATAGGAGAAAACAGCAGACCATTGGTGATTTTACATATTTTTCTCTATTACTGTGACTGCTGTCATTTTATAAATGAGAAAATTGAATCATAGAAGTCATAGCCTTAAGATGAAGGCTGGTAAGCGGTGGAACTGGAGTAGGAGCTATGCTAGAATGGGGTATAAAAAGGCGTGGCCAGTCATTTAGGATCTTTCCTGGGTTTTGCAAGCTCCACCTAGAACAGGTGAAACACGTTACAATGTATCCACATGGCCTCCTTTATGTAAGCCATGCTAACTACACCATCTCTTGGTGTCCTGAGGTCATGATTCCTCCACTCCATATGAATATGAAAATCCATAGATTTCCTGTCCATTTATAACCCATGCACATACTCATCTGTGTGTAAAAAACTCCTGACATTCGTAAGACTTCAAACAATTTAAACGCCAGTGAATACTCACTATATTGTTGTTTAGGGGACGATGGCAAGAAGGAGTCTCTAGTGCTTCAGTGGTATTTCAGGACATTTTTCCATGGTTGACTCTGGAAGCTCCAAATATGGTAGACCAACTCCACAAAAGGAATAAGCTAAGAACACTGGAAAACAATTGTCGGATGAGTTGCTGCCAAAATCATTAATTTATGTTTTGATATAAGAAGTGAATACCAATTTTTTAGTTAGATTTGTTTTATTTTTGAGCATGTTTTTGTCTGAGTGTGGGCATGCACATATGTGGGCAGATTCCTTCGGAGGCCAGGTGCTGGATCCCCTGGAGTTGGGGTTACACGCAGTATGAGCCCCCTGCCAGGGGTGCTGAGAACTGAATTCTGGTCCTCTGCAAAAGCAGCAAGTGCTTTAACTACCGAGATACGTCTCCAGCCACTAATACCAACTTTTTCATGGGTGGGGGGCAACTTGAGACAGGGTTTCTCTGTGTAGCCTTGGGGGTCCTGGAACTGGCTCTGTAGACAGGCTGGCCTCAAATTCAGAGAAATCCGCCTGCCTCTGCCTCGCTTGTGCTGGTGATTAAAGGTGTGCGCCACCACACCCAGCTTAAATATCAACTTTTAAAGCTACCTTTTTGGCTGGGATAACCTAACTTCAAGTTAGAAAAGAGAGGAGTAAAGGAGGGAGGGAGGGAAGGACAGAAGATGAGAGTGAGAGAGGGAGGGAGGGAGGGAGGGAGGGAGGGAGGGAGGGAGGGAGGGAGAAGAAGGCAGAAAGGGAGGAAGGAAGGGCTGGTTGAGGTGCATCTGCCTAATTATCGCAAGGCAGGTTTAGAATACTTGATCTGGAATCTCCGGCGCTGCATGAGCTTTGCAATGCAGAAGTAGAGTTTAAATAAGTTAATATAACACAACCATTTCACTTCTGGGTATTGACCAAAAAATTTCAGAGTAGATACATGGAAAGATTTTGATACACTCATGTTCATAGTGGAATTATTTGCACCACACAGAAGGAGGAGCCATTCTACCTATCCACCAGCAGATGAGTGGATAAGTAAAGTGTGACTGGCATGCTTCTGCAGGGGAATATTACTCAGTGTTGAGAGGAAAGGGCATTCTGGTGTGTGCAACAAAACGGATGAACCCCGAGGAATTGGTATGGTGAGTGGAATATGCCAGTCAGGAAGGGCAGGTGCCACCTGGCTCCGTTCCCATGCTTAAAGAAGTTGATTCGTAAAGACAAAAGAGGCACGGTGGTGCACACCTGTAGTTCCAGCTGCTGGGAAGCTGAGGGTTGAGTTTGAGGTCAGTCTGAGCGACACAGCAACACCTGGTCTTTAAAAAAGAAATCACACAGAGCGAGTAAAGTGATGATTGCTAAGCTGAGAGGGGGAGAGATGGGAGGTGATATTTAATGGGTTCTGAATTTCAGTTTTGCAGATTGGAGAAGTTACAAAGTGGGTGGGGTGGTAGTTACACACTAGTTTGAATTACTTGATACCATTAAACTGGACACTTAAAAATTATTTAAATGGTTGAAGAGAAACAGAGGAGGAGTGGGTTGTGGGGGAGAGGGTAGATGGGGGAGGGTCTGGGGGAGAGGAGGGAGGGGAAAGTTCAGTTGGGATATAAAAACAAGAAAATGCATAAACAAAAATATTTTAAAATTAAAAATATATATTTAAATGGGGCTGGCATGATGGTTCAGTAGTAAAGAAAGCTTGGTGACCTGAGTTAGACCCCAGAACCTACATAAAGGTGGAAGAAGAGAACTAATCCATGAAATTAAGTTGTCTTCTGACCTCCACATGCACACCCACATCATACACACACACACACACACACACACACACACACACACACACACACACACCTGGCTGTTTCTTATCCTAGATCTGATCTAGGAAGCATACTGTAATCAAACGAAGTAACGTTCTTATAACATATGTGTATCTTTGTACTAATGGAACAAAGTTAAAAAAAAAAACTTCACTGCACTATAAAGGACATCATACCACCAAATGGGTTGCTAGAAAATTTGTTTCTAGAGTCCCATAGATTCCAGATGGGTAGACACATGTGACCTATCACACAATGCACTTTCAGTTAACTTACCTGTGTTAGATTTGCAGCTGGTTTTCAGGATTTCAGAATCTACAGAATGTTTTTATTTCTAAAATATTTTTGAAGGATCACAGGGCAGGAAAAAAATCTCATAGCAAATAGACACACTAGCCTGGGGCAGACCTTCACCCCAGATAGGTTAGCAGACTTCCAGCAACAGAGCCTGCCTACCATCAGATGGGAGAAGGGGAGTAGGGCGTGTTGGTGCACACAGTACTCTTAGCACTCAAAAGGCTGAGTCTGTATAATTGAGGGTTCAAGGCCACCCTAGGCAGAATGGCAAGATCATTCCTCATTCACTGAAACCTGAGGGTGGAATATGTGGTGAATGGAGGGGCTAATATAACGCTACCAACCACGAATTTCTTTCCCTCACCTTGTCTGTTTCTTCCAGAAACAATACTAGAAGAAGAGAGGAGTGAAATGTATCACTTTAAACCTCCAGTAATTCATCAAGGTAAATGGCTAGATAGGGCCTATTTTAAAGGATTGGGTGGGTAGTGTACTATAGCTTCACCTTCCCTACTGACAGAACAGGATGGAAGGGCCCTGGGGATGGCAAGCATCTCTGGAAAGAGCAGCATGGCCATGGGGACTCACTCCAGTGACACCTTCTTTCCATATGACCTGGGTGCCCTGAGTCCAGCTGCTTAGAGCAGAAGCATGTCCTGAGTCCTGGGCCTTCTCACCCTCCACGAGACCTCCACAGAACTCTCTCAAGAGCAACAACTTGGCTCCTGAGTGGCTCTTTGTCTTCCTACAGGCGTTCATGGCTCTTCAGACTGCTGCTTCTCCTATGTCTCACGGATCCCGTGTTCAAGATTTATGTCCTATTTTCCAACTAGTGGTGGATGCATCAAGCCAGGCATCATGTAAGTCTCAAACACACTCATTGTGTGGGAGGGAAGAGGGGGAGCCTCCAGGATCCTAGATGACCTAGTGGATAGGCTTCCAGAAAAGACCCATCCTTGGATCTCACCAGGTAAGCAGAAGGATACTTCAGGGTGTAGAGAAGGGGACTGCCTGAGTCACTCCATCAGGGAATCTCACAGGCCTAGAAAAGACCCTGGAGAGGAGGTGGTCTGAGCCATCTCCTGGAAAGAACAAAAGAAATTGTTGAGTAGAGCCTCGGAGGGTCCAGAAGATGGGGTTCCCTTCCCTATTTACTAGAGACCTCTATTTGTAATCTTTCTTCCCCTTTTTCTCCAGCTTTGTCACCAAAAAGAGGAACCAGGTCTGTGCCAACCCCAGTGATCCAAGAGTTCAGGAGTGCATAAAACGCCTGAGGCCAACCATAAGACCTGGGAACCAAGCCATTGCTTGAGAAGGAGGGCATGCATTGCCAGCCACTTTCTTCTGCCTTCCCCAGTGACCACCTAGGAGGCGCTAAGCATTTATTTTTATAGATATTTAAAGGATTTATCCTGCTGTTCTGGTTAAAATGGCTCATGTAGTCAACAGTATTTATAGGGACTCAGCTTGACATGGCTAGAGCCATCTTGAGTTGTAACCATCATGGTTGTCTTTGAGTAACTATTGAGTTTTTCCTGCATAGTTTCTCAGCAGATTATAAATGGATAAACTATCAGAGCACTCTTTGGGGGCTTTGGAATGTGTCTGGTTCTGATACTAACTTAAGTCAGGTACATCGAGCTGAGATGAAGTCAGTTTTGCCCTAGCCCATACATATGGCCAACTTTGTGGGGACCCAGCTGTTCTTCCTACCACCCTAGAGCAGTAAGCACCACCAAAAAATAAAGTGCATCTGTGTAGCCACAGGTCTGTCAGTCTTTTTCTTCAGATTCACAGAACCACAGGGCAGGTCTGAAATTGGACTATTGGGGAGAAATTATCGCACTCACTCACCTTGAATTTCCAGGGCAAGTCATGTAACGTTGGATATTCTCTTCAAAACCAAAGATACCACGGTATAATTTTTAAATTTCTAAGAACACAACTTATTCCAATATAGACTTCATATCAAAGAGGTATTTTATCCACTATGGAGGGAACCATTAAATTGGCTAAAATGCCTTTGGGTTTTGTCTCTGTTTGGTGGGGTTAAGGAATGATAGGGGCCTCTGAGAGACTGAGGAACAAAGGCAACATCAGCCATGAACTCAAGCCTTCCCTTTACCTACTCCGATATTCTTTGTATTGCTACAATATTATGCTCTTATGAAATACACATTTGAGGGTAAAATGGCTAACTAGAGGCTACCTCTGAATAAGTAAGTCAAGTGGAAGATCAGAATAAGAAAAAAAATACACTTTATCCCAGAAAGAAAGCTAAGAGGAGCTTCAGAACCCTGGAAGGGAGTGAAAAGAACCCTGCGTGGGGGGGGGGGCAGAAAATAACCCCTCCCCATGCAGGGAAGTAACTGATGAATGCAGCCTACCCCACGTTGTTCCCCAGTAGGCGGAGGGGACAGCTTCCAGTCACAGGGCAAGCCTGCACCTCTCATGAGGCTCAAATCCAGTCATAGGTTTTGCTGCGGCAGTAATTCCTCATTTGGATGGGTCAGTGGTGGAGAGAAATACCTTTTGTTCACACACCTGGGTAGAGGGGCAACAGTCAGGCACCATTCTGAGATAAAATCCGTTATTCAAAACTGAGCTACAAGTTATTCAAAACTGGTAGATGTTCCCTGGCCTCAGGAACATCTACCAGTTAGGGAGCCATAACTTGGTTCGCCACAACCTCTAGGCGAGGGAAGTTGATGAGCTGTGGAGAGCTGGGGGCTGGACACTGATGAGCTGAGGGTTCAAGTCACAGGAGGTTAGCTCAGGCTCAGAAGTGCATAAGAGAGATAGCCCCACCCTCGATGACAGGGAACAGATCCCATCAACTGAGAATAACCCTGGATTTGATAGTTCGAGCCTGAAGCTGGCGGATAGATCAAATCCCAGAGCCAGAGGTTGTTCACTGCCATGGGGCCCAAGGCCTCTGAAGTTCCAAGAATGTACAAAATACCTACATACTGACAAAAAGCAGCACGGGGAGGGAAATGATCTAGTTTAGCTTACAACCCAAATCACAGGCCATCATAGCAGGGAAGTCACTGTGGCAGGAGTTTGCACATCCACAGTCAAGGATGGAGAGAAATAAACACACGCGTGTTCCTTCCTCGCTTGCTTAGTTCTCAGCCAATTTTTTCTACTCTTACACAGTCCAGAGCTCAGCACCTGAAATGGTGCCCCCCACATTCAGGGTAGGTCTCCCCACTTTAATTAACAACCAAGACAATCCCCCATACCCATACCCACAGGTCAACCCTATCTAGCTAATTCCTCCTTAAGATTCTCTTCCCCAGTGATTCTAAGCTATGGCACATTGCCAGTTAAAGTAACCAACACGATACCCACAGTGGCATTCCCCCAGCAGGGTGATTCATACTCAAGAGGTCTTGAAAATATGAAGACAGGTCCTCTGATCAAACCAACCTCAGTGCTGTGGTTTCCTCCCACATTCCCAACACACTTGGGAAACACCCTCGAGATAAAACATAAAGCACCCCAATCTGGCAAGTCTTAGGAGGATGAAAGAATCTGCCCAGACCACAGAAGGAAACCTATGAGGCCCACGGAACCTCTGCTCTGCAAAGAATGGGAACTGTAAAAGCAAAAGACCGTGCAGATGGACGTCACACACCTGTCCAGTACAGACTCGATACCAGCACAAACCCTAGGAAATACAAGAGTCTACAGCTCACCTGGTCCTCTCCCATCTCTGTGCATAAAAGGAGAATCCCAAGAGGATACAAAGAAACATCTGAATTAAATAAGGATAATTAAATAAATTAAATATCATGATACATGATATGAAAGTGGAATTCAATAAGGGTATAGAAACACTAAAGAAAAACCATTGGGAGCTACTGGAAATCCAAAATATAGTGAGTCAGATTAAAAGTTCTACAGAAAGCCTCACCGGTAGAATCAGCCAGCCAATGGAAGGACAGCATATCTGAGCCTGAAGGTAAGGCATAGGGACTAGAACATGACAAGAACAAAGATGAATTCATGGAAAGGTATGAGCTGGACTTTTGAGCTATTTGGGACACTGGGAGATGGTAAAATCTAAGAATCACAGGAGTAAAAGAGGGTAAAGAACTCCTTTCCAAATGCATAGAAAACATCTCCAATGAAATCATAGCAGAAATTTCCCCCACACCAGGCAAAAAAAAAAATCTATTCAAACAGAGGAGACATTTAGAACACCAAATACACAAGAGCTGAACTTCCTCTTGTCATATATAATTAAACCACTAAATATTCACAATAAAAAAAAAGGTGTGTGAAAAGCAGCAAGAGACAAACACCAAGTCACAAATCAGGACAAGCCCGTCAGAGTAACAGTTTTCAGCAGAAAATTTAAAGAACAGAAGAGCTTGGTATGGTGTTCTTCAAGTTTTGGGAGACATCAACCTCCAATCCAGACCACTGTCACCTGCAAAGTGCTCAGTCATAACTGAAGACGAATGGAAGAACTTCCCATGATAGGAATAGGCTTACGAACCTCAAAAGGCCAAACTTGGGTCCCCTACAAAAGCAAAAAGCACTCTCAACCAATGAGCTTTCTTTCTAGGCTTCCCTTCCTATTTTATTTGACCACATCGGAATAAAACTACAAACAAACAACAAACATTTACTAACTCGCGGAGTTTAAATAACTCACTATGTAGACCAGGCTGGCCTCAAACTCACAGAGACAGACCTGCCTCTGGCTCCCAAGTGCTGGAATTAAAGGTGAGCGCCACCACATCCAGCCTTAGATGTTTCTCCTGATAGACATTCTAAAGAGATTTTTCTTCTTAAGTTAAAGGATATTAAAAAATATCTAAGGGGGCTGAGGAGTAGGCTCAGTGGTTAAGAGCATTTGCTGCTCCTGC
Organism: Peromyscus nudipes; assembly: GCA_902168325.1. NCBI lineage: Eukaryota > Metazoa > Chordata > Mammalia > Rodentia > Cricetidae > Peromyscus > Peromyscus nudipes. Next base: position 7,059 of record CABHPH010045698.1, on the reverse strand, counting down.
AGAAAACCCAGGTTCAGTTTCCAGCACCCACATGGTGGCTCACAAACATCTGTAACTCCAGTTCCAGGGGATCTAACGCCATCTTCTGACCTCCATGAGCACCGCATGTATGTAGTACACACACATACCTTCAGGCAAAACACTCAAGAATATAAAACAAAATAAATCTCTAAAAAATAAAGAAAAATAATGAAAAAGGACCCAACATCAATTTTATATATCTCTAGTAAGACATATAAGTTTGCATTTATAATCTATATGTCTTGGTCCACTGGAAATGAGCATAAGTAAGTATCCTCCAAGTTAATCCCTCATTGGAGGTCTGGAAGGACCCCCAACTCCCACCCTGTGGTCAGTGCTGAAGAGGTGAATGAATCTCCTGGGAGGAAAAATCCTCCTGGAAATATTTACTGTCTCTGACTGAATTGATTGGAACAGTTTGGAAAGCCCCGGGTCACCTTTGCCCTCTACTTCCCATTGTACTCCGAGCCTCGTTCCCTCTTTTGGAATTAGCGTGTTGAGTATCGTGTAGTCAAAGAACAGCATTATGAGCTGTAACCTGGGACTTCCTGGTCCTCTCACTTTTATAAATAGCCAGGCAAGGCAGGGGACAGTGAGCAGTCTGAAGGCCAGTTGGCTCTGCCCACCGGGAGGATGAAGTCTTTTCCTACTGCTTTCTCTTTCCTCTTTCTTGCAGCTGCTCTTGGATTCCAGGCCCAGATCATACATGGTGAGTACCATGGGAACTGGAAGTCTGGGGAGAAGAGCAGCATGGACTGCTGTGAATAATCTCTATCCCAGACAGAGCAACTTAGAAACTGCACCAAAATATCCAAAATATAGACCTTTCTTTGTCTGCAGCCTCTGGGTCAGTGGTTCTCAACTTGTGAGTAGCGACCCTTTCATGGGAGTCACATATCAGATATTCTTCTATCAAATGTTTACATATGATTCATAACAGTAGCAAAATTACAGTTATGAAGTAGCAACAAAAATAATTTTGTGGTTGAGGGTCACCACACCATGAGGAACTGTATTAAAGGCCTCAGCATTAGGAAGGTTGAGAACTACTGCTCCGGATCCTGGTACACTGATGATTTGCTTCCATTTGGAGAAACAATATCTTCCTTTTTCATAGCTAGAATTATTTGATGGCTTAAGATAATCTTAGGTAATGTTTTAGCTACCCCAAAATAACTGTAATTAAATTGTAAATTTGTGAAAATAAACAGAGTTCTGTGATGCTAGAACTGTTAGATGCCAGTAAGTATAAAACCATCCTTTTTTAAGGCCTTGGGACCAGCAAGGCAAATGGCTCATGCAAGGTCACTGTCTCATTTGAAGCTATGCTATTTTAGTTTATGGAGGTAACTAGGGCTCAACACAGAGAGGTCCTGTAAAATAAAAGATGTATTCCTTAACTTTTCCAAGGCAGAGAGGTACATCATACCCTACCGAGCCAAGGAGAATACTGGACTTGAGTCAGGAGGCATAAGCCATAGAAGTAGAGAAACTCGTTTCACGTTCTTTATTAGGGATACCGGGAAAGAGGCAGGGTACAGGTGAGACTTCCTAGCCTGAAGAAGTCTGGCAGACTTTGAATATATGGATGGTTTCTGATTGCCCAGGGTCTAACTTAGAGAGTTAGGGCAAGGAAAACACCAGCATGGCGTTGAGGGTGAGATAAAGGCAGTGGTTGGGCTCAGCCTGAGTTGGTTTGAACCCTCTGTTAAGAAGCAGTTAACCTCTCCCGCTGTCAAGATCTTAAGTATGTTAGAATAGATAAGATGCAGAAAACAAATACGCTTAGTAGAGTCGCCTAGCCATCCTGCTTCTCACACAAGGATTTCTGTAGCACTCCTTATGTGCCAGGCAGCTACTGTTCTGTCTTACAGATGCTGATTCGTTTCTCCTCCAGCATTCCTGAGGGGTCGGACAAATAGAAACTCACCATTCTTGTAGGAAAAAAAAAATCAGAAGACAAGCAGTTTTGCATAGTCCTGCATATTATTATGCCTGTGCTCATTTTATAAACGAGAAAACTGAGACAGAGAAGCCTTCGATGACTTAAAACTATATAAGCAGTAAAGGATAAAATTAAGAGGTAGATTAGTAATGATGTGTTTAAGAAAAGGTAATGCTATTTAAGATTTACTTTGGAAGCCCACCCACATCTCATCAAGCATGTTAAAAAAAAAGTAGTCATACACCTTACTACCCATTATTCATATGTAACTATTGAAGACATGATATAAAGGGTTAGTTGCCTTTTCTTAGCACAATGCAAATTCCCAATCCTTTAGCAATAATCTTTGGGCTTAGATATATTTGGGGATGCAGGATTTTTCTAGATTTTAAAAAGTGATATGTTGCTGGATACCATGTAACATCCCTGATGATTTCTGCAAAGCATCCCTTCATCAGACATTTATATAAATTTAGACTATTAGGAGCCTCATTTCACTTCAAGGGTCCTTGTGTCCCCAAAGGAGTTGAGGAAAAACATGCAGTTTCCAAATTCCTAAAGATTGCAGAAAAATGTACCAAGAACTGTGAGTGTACCACTGTATGTAGACACTTCATTAATGTCACTGTATTACATTTACACTTCACTTTTAGTACTTTATCAGCAGGATGTCTTCAAACAATCTCAGAAAAATCTCATGTCACCAAAAGGGATGAATGGGCCCAGAGACAGACCTTAGAACCCAAGCGAGTGATGGGGGCCCAGCACCGGAGCCTGTCTGCCTTGGCAAGAATGGGGGTGGTGGCGGCAAGTGGAGATGCTGAGACAATGATGCTGCTCTCTGCACTCTGTTTCTTCCAGCAGCAGAGACAAATGAAGTCCTGGAGGCAAAGGAAGGACTTGAAAGTGACGTGCTTCCCCTGGGTAAATATTTAATTACAGCTTGTATTGAGAAGTGCCAAATGGTTGCCCATCAGCCCTAGAGCATCATCCTCCTTGATGACAGGACAGAACAACGTCATGAGGGTGGTTGAGGATGCTCTCCAGAAATCACTAGGGATGTTAAGGAATTTCCAGCAACATTCCCAGGAAGATCAGGATGGGCCATGAGTATTCCCTTCAGTATTCCCTTCTCCATGCACTGAGTCTGCCACTTGGAGCAGAAATTGCCTATAGGTGACATGCTCCTGGGCCTACTGTGGTCCACCTTAGGCCCATTAGAGAGTGTGAAAGGAGATGACAATGAGGCAGGGTGAGGAGAGAGGATCCCCTGAGTCCTGGTCCTGCTCTGGGACACACCCCTCCCACAGCACTCTTAAGAGCAAAGACTTGGCCCTTGAATGGCCCTTTCTCTTCCTACAGGCTTTGGAGAGTCTTCAGACTGCTGCTTCTCCTATACCTCATGGATCAAGTGTTCAAGATTTGTATATTATTTTCCAACCAGTGGTGGTTGTCTCAAGCCAGGCATCATGTAAGTGTCAAGTTCACTCACTGTGTACTGGGAGCAAGGAAGCCTCTGGGATATTAAAAGACTTACTAGATATCCATGAAAACCCCATCCTTGGACACTGCCAGGTGGTGGAGAGGATCTGTAGAGAAGGAGACTGCCTGTCACTCCATTAGGGAATCTCACAGGCCTAGAGAAGACCCTGGAGAGGAGGTGGTCTGAGCCATCTCCTGGAAAGAACAAAAGAAATTGTTGAGTGTAAATGGGAGGGTCCAGAGGATGGGGCCCCCCTTCTCTATTTACTAGAGACCTCTGTTTGTAATCTTTCTTCCCTTTTTTCTCCAGCTTTGTCACCAAAAAGAGGAACCAGGTCTGTGCCAACCCCAGTGATCAGAGAGTTCAGGAGTGCATAAAACGCCTCACGCAAAACCCAAGACCTGGGAACCAAGTCATTGTTTGAGAAGGAGGGCATATATTGCCAACCACTTTCTTCTGCCTTCCCCAGTGACCACCTAAGAGGCTCTCAGCATTTGTTTTTTTATTAATATAAAAACATTTACTTTCCTGTTCCGGTTTAGAGCAACACATCTAGCTTTGTCACAGAGGGAACTTGTCTGTGCCAAGCCCAGTGATCTGAAAACTGAGAAGTGCATGAAAAGCCTGATGCTGACCTCAGAGACTACACATAACATTTAATTAAGATAAGAGGGCAAAGGCTGGAAAGATGGCTCAGCGGTTAAGAGCACTGGCTGCTCTTCCAGAGGACCACTCAGATGGCAGCTCAATCTATCTGTAATTCCAATTCCAGGAGAACTGATACCCTAGTCTGCTCTTTAATTAATAGTATTTACAGTATTTTTATGAATTCAGCTTGACATGACTAGCACCACCTTGAGCTGTAACCATGATTGCCTCAGAATAAATAACTCTTGGGTTTTCTTGCATAGTTTCCCAGCAGATTATAAATGGATAAACTGAGAGTGGTCTGTGAGGCTTGGGAATGTGCCTGGTTCTGAGATGAGCTTAAGGCAAGCTGGATACATTCAACTAGGATGAAATAAATCCTGCCTTAGCCTATACACATGCCTGTCTTTGTGGGGACCCAGCTGATCTTCCCACTACCCCTAGGTCAGTAAGCCCCCTAATAAAGCTCGTCCATGCAGTCACAGGTCTGCCTGTCTCTTGTTCTTCAGTTTTGTAGGACCATGGGTTGAAACTGGGCTGTTGGGGAGGAAGTGTCTCACTCACTTTATTTGAATCTCCAGCAGAGAGAAAACGGGAAATCACACAACTTTGTTTTCTTCAAAACAAAAGACATCATGGTATAATTTTTAAATTTCTAAGAACACAGCTTATTCCAAGGTAGACTTCATATAAAAGACATACATTACCCACTACTGAGGGAACCATTACATTGATCTAAGAATCTTTGGGGTTAGTCCTTGTTTGAAGGGGTCCTCAATTCCATTCGATTGATCAGTTTGTTTTTGCATCAGCATCCTGCTGTTTTATTACATGGCTCTGTAAATGATAATCCCTTCAGCGGTGTTTCTGTTGTTCAGGGCTGTTGGGTTATCTAAGATTTTATTGTGTTTCCATATGAATTTTAAGATTGTTACTTTCAAATTCTGTGAAGAATTGCATTGGAATTTGGATGGAGATGGCATTCAATGTGTAGATTGTTTTTGGTAGGATGGCCTACCAAATCACGATATTAAACCTACAGATCATGAGCATGGGTGGTCTTTCCATCTTCTGGGGTCTTCATCAATTTCTTTCTTCAGGGTTTTAAAGTTTTTACTGCACAGCCCCTTTGCTTTATTGGTTAGGTTTGTCTCCAGTCAGCATGACATTGGCTACAGGCTTGTGTTTGTTCCCTCATTACGTTGAGATACGTTCCCTGTATTTCCGGTGTCTTCAAGGCTTTCATCGTGAAGAGCTGTTGGATTTTGTCACAGGCCTTTTCTGCATCTACTGAGATGATCGTGGGGCTTCTGTCATTGAGTTCATTTATGCAGTAGATTACATTTATTGATTTCTGTTGGATTTTGTCACAGGCCTTTTCTGCATCTACTGAGATGATCGTGGGGCTTCCGTCATTGAGTTCATTTATGCAGTAGAGTACATTTATTGATTTCTGTTAGCTGAGCCATCCCTGCAAGTCTGGGATGAAGTGCTTTGTGATTTCAGAAAACAGCTTTTTCTTAGTCCTCCTTTGCCTAAGCCACACTGTCATAGTTTGTGATCCATCAAAAGTCTCATATAGATTTTGGCTTCCCCATAACTTTTTCTACTAGCCAACAGAGAATCTGGGTTTTGTTTTAAGATTATTCCTTGTTTCCAGTCACACCATGGACTTCATGGTAACTACTTCCCTCTTAGGGAAAGTTCTTTCAGGACCTCCTAACTTTCCATTTGATTCAGAGAGATTATGCTATGCCTGCCAAAAACAAAAGCCCATCATACTGGAACGCCTCCTTATCACATGCCAGAGTTCATTCCCCCATGACAGGCAGCTCACAGCATCTCTCCCTTGGGCTCATTTTTCATTATGTTAGACTATCCCCTTGAACTTCCTCCTTCTGTACAAGATGACAAGGCAAACACTCTCCCTTGTACCAGTGGGATCCAGGCCAGGAACGTTCAACTCCCTGCCTGGCCATGCTAATCCTCCCTTCTAGAGCTTCCAGCCTGGCACCAGTGTTACAAGGCAAGTGCAAAAAGAAAGGACTTGCTCTGTGACAGCGATGATGCACCAGCTTCCAGACGAGGCAACTCACACACCTCAAGACCAGCAGCACCACTAACTGCAGGGCCCAGCAGAGGGGGCAGCGTCCACACCAGCTGGGGCAGATCATGCTGCTGCACTGGAACTGATCTTTATAGATTTCTATGCCTCTCCCAAGCCTTCCTGACAACTCTGTGCATGACCCCAAATCTTTGAAATAGCTTCTTTTTGCTTAAATCAACCAGAGTCAGTTTCTACTGCTTCACAACAAAAGCACCTACAACTGATACTAAGAATAAACTTTTGGAGGACTTTGAAATCCCAGCAGTTTTTGTTTACCTTTGAAGAACAACTTGGAAGAATATAAAAGTCTACATTCAGACTTCTTTTTTTTTTTTTTTTTTTTTTTTTTTGGTTTTTCGAGACAGGGTTTTTCTGTGTAGCTTTGCGCCTTTCCTGGAACTCAGTTTGTAGACCAGGCCGGCCTCGAACTCACAGAGATCCACCTGTCTCTGCCTCCCGAGTGCTGGGATTAAAGGCGTGCGCCACCACCACCCAACTCCAGACTTCTCAGAATACTGCAGACACCTCTAGCTGTAGTCTAGCATCGAATACAAGGGCCAAATTCCAAAGCCAATTGATATTTTATATATTCCTTTTAAAATACAGTTTTAGACATTTTAGGAATTTGGAATCCTTAAGGGGTGTGTGTGTGTGTGTGTGTGTGTGTGTGTGTGTGTGTGTGTGAATTTGTTAAGTGAGCTTTAAAATAGTAACAATAAAGCTGGGTGTAGTGGCCCACACCTTTAATCAGGAGGTAGAGACAGGTGGATCTCTGAGTTGGAGGCCAGCCTGGTCTATATCAAGAGCTCCAGGACAGCCAAGGCTACACAGAGGAACCCTGTGGTGGGGGGGGGG
>CABHPH010045697.1:20023-31021 GCA_902168325.1 Peromyscus nudipes | reverse complement strand
TGTGTGTGTGTGTGTGTGTGTGTGTGTGTGTGTGTGTGCAAGAACAATATTGTAAGAGAACGAGGCAGTGCTGGTTATTGTGAAAGATATCGAGTGCTGTTTTTTATACTGGTCACCTACAAATCTGAGTTACAGAACTCTGTATAAATCTATCTCCTTTACTTTTAAAACACAAAAAAAATTAGCTAAACATAATAGTCAAAATGACCTACTCCCAAGTAGTTTTCTTTAAATATATGCATTATGTCTATCATTTCAAAAGAAAAATTAAAAGTTTCTGACTCCTTTCTCTTGAGTACAGACAGCTCTATGGACTTGCCTTTGCAAATGCAATGTGGTATAAGTAAAGGTCTTAAATGTCTGAGGTCACATAGTAAGAAGTCCAGGAGCAGTTATCTGAGCCTCTAAGAGCACTTGCTCTGGCCATGTTGTCTTTGAGTCTAGCCTCTATCCTTGGAGACATCAAAGTTCCATCAGAAGTTCAGTCACATGCTAAGTTAAGCTCAGCCACCAGTCAATGTCAATTGAGACTCCTTAGACATTCCCACTCAATTAAGCTCCCAACTGGCTATACATGTTCAAGTATCTTACTACTAAGGTCCCATGGAGCAGAGGAATGAATGAGCTATATCATATAGGCATAAGAATTTTAAAAAATGTTATCTTGAACATTTGGGAGTAGTTTTTTTTATGTCTGTGTTTCCTACAACTGTTGGGATAACTTCAATAACTTTTCTTATAGCTATTTTCATCACCAAAATTTTCTTAATAGTTACCAAAACTGATTGTTCATTTTATTGCCTTCCTCTTTTATACAAATCTAAAATGCAATTATGATTGAAGATATTACATTTGCAATACTTATGTGTTGCCAACATGTTTCACACAGGCAACTAGGTACCACTACTGAATAAAGATGCCAGAAATTAATTTTGAATTTGAAAAATACATGCAGATAAATTAACACTGTATATAATGACTAATTGGATTGGCTCACACATGGTTTTAATTAATTAAACAACTAATTATTGAACATCTGCCACTACCCCATCACCATGCTAGGCATAATAGATGGAATGGTGAACAAGATGGGGTGGGTGCTTTCCTTCTGTAATTTTAGATGCAGTCTAGCAAAAAGATAAATATTACACAAGCAATGGTGACAGAGTGCAATATGTCTCCCTACAGAGAAGTTAAAATGACTGTCACCCAAGGCATGACCACAGCCCTTCATCAAACTCACAGAATAGTACTGGGCATTTCAGTTTTTAACAGAAAACACAGTGGCATTTGTTAAGATAAAAGTGCTAGGTATTTCTGTTCGCTGAGAAACAAAAAAATATATTACTGAGATACAGAGATCATGAAGTGGGAATGTTTAGGCATCTCAGGTGGAGACACTTAGTATTGGAAATTGAAATGAACCCTGGTTAATAGTAGATATCTGAAAGATATTTTCACTCTCCTCTTTTTCCCTAGTTTCCTCTATCTGGCTATCTACATGTGGGTATCTATTCAGTCACTTCCTATCTGGGCTTCCTAGAGAAAGTCTCTGGGTAAGTACGGCCAGTCCTTTGGTCTTCTTTCCTCTCCCAGTCCACCATTTCCTACCACCTATTCTCATCACCATGTAATTTCCTAGGGTCACGTGGAGTTAAAATATCTAAAGTTATCTTCCTAAAGACTCCATGGCTTCTGCCATTTCTGTTTCTTTTAATACCTATTCTCCATATCACTCAAGAAAATGAAAGCATATGCAGTCAAAAAATATCCTTTCTCCAGAGTGACTCTGATAAGTATTTTAGCAATTCTCCTTTCCAATGTTTCCTAGAACCAATTTAACTTCATAGACATTTTCTTTGCCTGGTTCACACCGGCGTTTACCTTCCTTCTCTTATTCTCCACCCTACACGACGATTTTTCTCTACCAGAAAATATATGCAAGGAATGAACCTAAACTTACCCCAGAAAGGGAAAATGTTTGTTTAGTGTCTTCTATTTTTTTCCCACACTCTTCCGCTTAATTTCGGCCTTTACTTTCTTTTATACAAGTGTGTACACACATATTATATGAGTAAATTGTTTGAGAATTTTATACATTATATTTTAACCATTTCCCCTCAAAACCACCACCCCTTTCTCTACCCACTCACCTTTGAGTCCTTGTTATTGCTTTTTTAAAGAACCATTAAGTTGTATTGGTGCAATCTGTATCTTCTTCAGTATGTGACATCCCGCTGGAGTATATTTTACCTACCAAAGGCCACACAACCTTAAAGAAAACTGACTCTCCCAGTAGCTGTCAAATGCAAATAGCTCCTCATCTGGGGGCAGTTTGGGACTACCTCCTCCCTCCAAGCTGTGGATTTTTTAGACTTTGAGCTTGTGCAAGTCTTGTGCATGCTCTCCCACCTGCTGTGAGGTCATTGTGAAACTTCCCAGAGGTATCTAGTAAATGCTGTTTCTTTCTAGTCACCCACCCTGCCACTTCCCATTCTCACGATCTCTCCACCTTTTTTTTCACAATAATCCCTGAGCCTTGAAAGGAGTTGGTGTGATATAGATGTCCACACTAAGACTGAACATCTATAGTAGAAATAAAAAATGTAACACTTTTGAGTCCAATTACTTGAAAGCTTTAATCAAAGTATCATGATAGGTTGTACAAAAACAAAAGAAGTATTTGTCCCCAAAGTAGAAAATCTAATGACAGATGTCTCTGAATTCTTTAATTAATGGTATATCAATATCAACTATATTCATTAGTGTTAATGATCTTCAAAGAAGAAAAATAAAATCTTATAGAATGCATCATATTACTATAGGCTAATTTCAAAACTAGATTTTTGGTTTTTTTACTCATCTCCATCCATCTATCTATAGTTGCTGACTAAACATAATAAAATATTAAACATGGATGTAACAAATTTAACACAAACAAAAATTAATGTACATGGTAGTCAGCCACAGACAAGTAACCTGACCAAAATAAATGAGGAATCTCAAAGGAAACTCATCAGAATCAACACGATAGGTTATATTTATATTTGGGGAACAGCTCATTAAACTGGGAGTGTCATGTCTGACTGCATTGAGGCAGGAAGTGGACTGGAAGGAACCTAATGGTGACATTACATAAAGCACTGCCTCTGCTTGAGGCCCTCTGGCTTTTACGTTGAAACCTGTCCCTAATTAGTTCCTTAATCCTGTACAGTTCATTTCCTTTTGTAGAAAGATGATCTGTTATGTTCTCCTACTGAAAACTGCTAACATGGACACTGGTTTTTAACTTCAACAACAGATTTTTCATAAAAACCTTGGAATATTCCACAATATTTTCAGAGCTGATATCGATAGTCTATTTATTTTTATTGAAAGCAGGTGAACTTGAGTTTTAATATCCATATTAATGAAAAAGAATAAAATTAAATATGTTCCCTTTGATTTATCACACATATCAATTTTCTTGGCTCCTAAGTCAAGGACAGAGGAGCAAATCTCTTATATCTGCTTTATCTTGTCTTTGTTCTTTTCTCCACCAGACACAAGGAGACTTACTTTCTAAAACAGATACATGACAAACAGAATTTCTCATCCTACCCTAATTCAATAAGGTCTTAGACATCACAGAACAGGAATGGGAAAATATAGATCTATATGGTTGTAATAACTTGTTTAATTACTACCTCCCAATTTTTTATGTTAATATTTATGCATAAGCCAAAGAAATGGATTTAGGCCAAAGAAGAAAAAATTCACCTATGTGTCACATTTTCAATTTCAACCCAGCACTCTGTTTCTTGAGTGATCTACCCCTTCACCATCTTCCTAGTCCCTAAACCTGGCTGTGGAACTACTGGCCAGCAAAGGCTCTGCCTGAGTGCCAATGTGGCTCTGTGTGCCATCTGCAGATATCATCTGCCATTCACTGCACAGAACAGTTTAAAGGGAGAAAGAGCTATGTACAAATCACCACTTACAGCCATCATATTTGTTTTGACTGATATTAGCATTAGTTACAGCACAGTTACTTAACATTGTAATGCTGTTTCAACTTCCTTATGTCCTTTGAGTTAACTTAAAATTAAAACTGTATTTTGTAGTCATTGAAGTGAGTTTTAAGCATCTACCTTTTTATATGTTGAAAGTTTAGCTTATTAATGAAGCACAAATAACTATATAATGGTGCCTTTAAAGAAAAAAATGTAAAATTTCTGCCCAATTTAACGTTATTAAGACAGTGTTCTCTTCTCCATCTACTTAACGGCTTCTGAGAAGCCCAGGTTCCCAATTTCTGAGCATGTTTAATCGACCACTATGGTTGTCATGACAACCAGCACAGAGAATTCTGAGCTTACATGGGGCATTTCAATACAGTGACCCAATTACTATCTGTCAACAAATTCGGCAGCAAAAAAAGTGGGGGGGGGGACTAACACATTAATGAGATTTCCTGAGTCTGGATGAAAGATATTTCCTTCAATTTTTGAAAATGGCCAGAATGAAGCAAGTGTCACAATTCTGATGCTCTTGTTCCGTTCCTTGGATATTGTATTTATGAGCTTATTTTCCATCAAAAAATATTACAGCCACTGTGTTTTAGCTGCTTTCAAATGCCTTTGGAGATAAATGTGGTGTACGAATGCTCAGTTCTTCAAAATGGAAATCATTGAATTTCAATATTAACTCACTTGCTTAAATAAGAAAGAATAAAAATTCCTGAAGCCATGGGTTAAAGAGTATAATATAAGAGTAATATAAAGAGTATATGAAGGTCTTCTCCCTAAAAGCTAGAATAGCACATATTGTGGATGGAGGTCCTTACAACCAAAGGAAATGTTTGTTGCTTATAAAACGTTAGTTTGTTTCATTGAGGAAGACAATAAGCTGAAATACGCTTGTACTGGGATGAAAGAAATAGTTAAGCTAATCTTTTATACATGTATCATATATTTTTATTCACTTGATAATTCTTATCATCTATGATAATAATGAGATTTGAGGAAGAATTCATGTGCATATTTATGTGTAAGAGAAAGAAAAAGTAAACAGAATAAATTTTTAAAATATGAATGTTTCTGTTTTCTGGTAAATCTTTGTTTTGTGTTTTTAATATAATTTATGCCTAAGCTTTATCAGGTTAACAGAAAATCACTACTCAGACAGGCTTATTTTTGAATAACACTAAGTTATAGGATGCCTATTTTATTAAAAAAATGTAATAAAAAGAATATATTATTATTGTGTATTTTTTGAAAACACTGCAATGAAGAATGTGTTTAAAATTAATATAGAACTCTAGTCTGAGTCCTTAAAATAAGGGTCATGGAATCCTTAAAATGATAGTCATGAAGTCCTTAAAATAAGATCATGGAGTCTAAGTGACCTGCCACACGCAGTCAAGTCAACTAGTGTCGGCCATGGAAGTGGAATGTTGCTTCATTATTCACTATGAATTTTTAAAGAGTTTAATGTCTGCGACCACGAGTTTTACCATACAAAGAAAACAATCCAGAAAAACTAACTTTACATCTTTAAAACTGTACTTAGAAATTGAATGTGATCTATGTATCAGAGAAAGGACTCAAGCACCCTTCATCCAATGAATATTACACATGGATGATTGCATCCATAAGGAAGGTCTAACCAAAACACACAGAAGTATTTAGTACACAGTGACACACACATATGCCTCACATTCTTCCAATAAAATAGTATTATATTCTCAATATTTTGTCATCTCGACTTTTTTTTGAAAATTAATGGACTATCCTCCAAAAACAACCAGAAACATTTCCATATATTAACATAATTATGGAGGCCCACTTAAAACAATTTGTGTGTATGGGTACACATGCGTGTGCAGTTGTGCCCATGAACAACCTAGGTGTGGAAATCAGAGGACTGCTCTAGATGCTGGCTTCATTTTTTACTTAAGACAGGGCCTCTCATGGCTCTGGAACTTTTCTTTATACTGTAGGCTAGCCTAGCTGGCCAGTGAGCATAAGGGAGGCTGTCTGCTCCCTTCTAGCCACCACGGAGCTTCCAGGGCTGCTGCTGTGCCCTGATCTTGTTTGGAAATCTGAGCTCAGGTCATCTTGCTGCAAGGCATTCAATTTACTGAAGGAGCTATCATCCAGTCCCAAAGCCTATTTTTAATCAAATTGGTAACTTGATATCATAACCTGTGGTCATACCACATATTAATATTATAACTAAGAGTCTTCAGACAGTCTAGTCGTCAATATAACTGGCATGGAAACAAAAGAATTTATTAATGCAGGTAGTAATGATACAAACACTAATTATATTTGTTTTGTTGACAGAAGAAAAATAAATCAGTTTGAATGAGTAATATGATCTCACTAAAATGTATTTTTACTTAGTTTTCATTTAGAATTTAAAGGCCTTGTTCATCACTAGCAGCACACAATATTTTTTCTTTGGATTATGAACTGGACTAATATCATTATGCCAAGAAGAGGCTCCGTCAAACTTGGAGATATTGTAATTAGAGTAGGGTTATATCAGTGCTTCTTTTTATTCTGGAATTTTGTCACAAGAGAAATGTTATTGAGCTTTCCATTTACATTAAGAGAATAAAATATGCTTAAAATGAAGTAAGAAAATGTCAAGTAATTATTGGGTAAATTATGTAATTGAGGAGGCTAGAGAGTTTATTCTGAATCAAATGGGGACCAGATAGATACACCAAAGTAAAGATAATCAATATATCTTAAATGTACTAAAATAATATAAGCTATTTAATTATTCACCTATTATTTATTTTATTTTTACAGTGATGGGGTTTAAAACCCAGGTTTTGTGTATGCAACGTAACACTATATCACTATGCTATATTTTGATCCCTAATGAAACCTATAAGCTACAGAATTCATGAATATATTTAGTTTGACAGGGGAAACAATCCTTTATGTGAATAAAGATCGAATGAATTGAAATGTGTGAGTGAAAACTGAAATAGCTCAGGACAAAAATTGATTAGTAGTATTAGCAAATAATTGGATGAAAATGAAAAAAAAATCACAATTAGGAGAAATGACTGAGGGAAAGAATTTGGTGGATACTTAGATATTGATCAAATGGGGAACTCAATAGTTATTAGCAATTCATAATTATTCATAATGACTCATTGGCTGCTAGCATGGGGAATATAGGAAGTGATGATTGAAGTGATGAAATCTGAGAACAAAGAATGTAAAATACTATCAACATAGTACATTCCATTCTGAACATCTTCCATCGGAGGGACATTGACATGCATGGTAGGAAGCTGAGTAATGCCTGCAGCATAGGCGCCTTTTACTTGAGTAAGTGCTGTGTTTAATAACTTGTTTATAAGTAATAGTACATGGCAGAAATGATAGAATGTTACGTCCAGGATTACATCACAAATATACTGTGGGCTGAACTTAGCATCTCTCTTCTGTATCTTTACTGCGTTTTTGCTTTAGAGAAGCCAGAGCCAAGCACTATGCATGTAGCAGCCCCATGGGGAGATTTACACTCGATAAGCTGTCAAGCCAATTTCCTCCTTTACCCCAGCTGAAGTTTACACAAGATTCTGGCCTTATCCAACCGCTTGGCTGAACTATTCAAATGTTTTACCATATCGCCCTGTTTGTCTCAAATGCCACTAAGACTTTCTTTCATATGTACTTATTTATGTGTGGAGTGCTAGTTGTAATTTAGTTATATTTTCATATCAAAAGGTTTGTCATCTAGTCTGTTTATTGACAACTGGGAGAATTTTTTGGCTTGTAGCTGTCCTAAAATAACGATTAAGTTTCTTCATTACTAAAATTTATACTTTTGTTATATATCCTAACAAAATTTTGCAATGGATTTGCAATAGTTTTACAATGGACTAGGAGGTAACTGTAGTCAATTAATTAAGATAAAATATAATCTAAAAGGTAAGTATATCCTAATCATTTCAATAATCAAGTAGGGAATTACATGACTTTATAAATATAAAATCCATTGAGTCTAACTTATGAGCTCATGATTGTGCAGCCTACCATTGGAGCATGTGCAACCTACCAAGGGCCACATCCTGCAAGAAAACTGGCACTCTCTCTTCGCAGTCATCAACTGTCAATAACTCCTCAGCAAGGGGTTTAGGGTTTATGTGATGCTCCTTCATCAATAGTTGGATGTTTGGTGACTTGATCTTTTGCTAAGATCACAGCTGCTGTGAGTACATGAGTGTTTGCATGAGTACTGCCATGATCAGAAGACAGTTCTCTCTAACCCCAGGCTCTTACAATAATTCCACCCTCTTTTTCAAGATGTTCCCTGACACTTGGTGGGAGGGTGTGTGATACAGGTGTCACAATTATGACTGAGCACTCCCCAAATACTTATTACACCACAGATTGCCATATAAAAAACACAGTTGCTGAATCTATTAGTCAGGGAGGCCCAAGAGACTTCCAAAACAATATACAGTATTGACATTTATTCTTGGTTGTCCGCCAGAGCTTAATGGTAAGAGCCTATTGCTGAAAACACCATCTACACATACACACTTTAGTTATAGAAAATGGAGAAATGCCGGGTGGTGGTGGCGCACGCCTTTAATCCCAGCACTCGGGAGGCAGAGCCAGGCAGATCTCAGTGAGTTCAAGGCCATCCTGGTCTCCAAAGTGAGTTCCAGGAAAGGTGCAAAGCTACACAGAGAAACCCTGTCTCGAAAAACCAAAAAAAAAAAAAAAAAAAAAAAAAAAAAAGTCAAGAAAATGGAGAAGTCAAGCTCTTACCAACCGGGAAGCTTCCTCCATGGCTGCCTAGCTTTCAGAGTACTGGACAATGGTATGCAGGCTGCTGATGGAGAAAAGTCATGAACAATCTTACCCAGCTGTGAATTTTGTTACCTGCCTGGGTATCCTTGGGTGCAAAGTCCATGAATGCTATGGGGGTAAACAACTACTTTCTGATTAGAATCAAGGCCTGACCCACAGGAGGAAATCCATGCCTAGCCCCAGGGCAGAACAAACTACTATTAATTTGCTAAGTGGACATACTATCCTGCTATCTTCTAAATAAGCATTACTCAGCTTTCAGTCTTCTTCAGAGAAGCATCTTTCAGCAGTGAATGGCAATCAATACAAAGATGCACAACTGGTCAATGTGTAGAGAATAAGCCTCTCTGAAACAGTCCGCCATTAAGGGCACATCAGTTTCCTCGCTTTATACATGGCCAATATAAGGTAAAATTAGATTTCACATCTATGCTGAAATATTTCTGCTTATTTCTTCTAAGCTATAGTAAATAGTTTTTTTATTATGAATAGGTAGCAGCCAATAAATAAATAAATAAATAAATAAATAAATAAATAAATAAATAAATAAATAAACCAGTCACTCCATGTTATTGACTTATGTTGTCTTATCGAGGATAGGCCATAATCCAGCAGTGGTATTCACATCTGGAAATTCTGGAAGAAGTACTAAGGTATGATTCCTATGGGTATTGCTGAGGGAAAGACAGTTTCTAAGTTCTTCCACTGATGCAAGAGTTATTTGCTTATTTGTTTTAGCCTAATGAAGATATAATCAGTTCCCACAGGTATTTTCTTCCCCTGAGGAAATTGCTTTGAAAGTTTTCAAATCCAAAACAACAGTCTCAAGAATTGCTACCTGTGTTTTGAGTTTAAATTTTATGTTCTTCAACAATTTTCATAATGATTTTTTAATTCTCTTAGATTTATCTTCTCTAGAAAGATCAGTTAATTTATTGTCATATTCCATATCAATGTAGGACAAACCTCTAGTTATTTTATTACATTTTGATATAGCACCTTTATTAATAAAACAATGCCAGAAATAAATGATAAAATATAGTGCATGAAAATTAAAGTAACAATAGATACATCTTTTATTCATTTTATTTTTTGTAAGTAATAGTGCTGCGTGTTATTTTTCAATCATAACGTAGATAATCAGTCAACATAGAATATTATGCTTATAAACGGTTTTCATTGGGGCTTTCTCAACTGTAGCACAAGTTTTCTTTGTTAGTTATGATTGTTAACTAGCTTGTAAGATTGAAAAAAGTAATAAAACTGACAATCCATGACATCCACAGATGTGATATATCAATGCTTATGAATACCCTTAAATAATTCAGTTCTGATGTATTATAGTGAATCTGTAGTAATAGATATATTGATAAACAAATTAATATTTTCAGAACTTTTTCTTCATCATTCCCTGATTTAAATTTTCTTCTACATCTACTGGGTTCCAAGGTGTAAGTCACTTCACATTTCACAATGCTTTTTTGAAGTAATCAAGAAATAATTAAATGTGATTTTTAGGTTTCAACACCCTTTTGGTTTTTCAAAGTAATAATTTCTCCCTCTATTGAAAATAGATTCTGACTATGATTTTCCTCCCCACCTCCACTCCTGTCCAGATATACATCTTTCTGTCTCTCATCAGAAAACAAACAGGTAGCTAAGGAATAATGATAAAATAGGATAAAACAAAAACAAACAAACAAACCAGAAAAGGACAAAACAGAGTCCTAACAACACTCTGCTTTCCTCATACATCAGTCCTGGTTCAGCCATCATCAGAGAAGCTTCCTCCTGCCACAGGTAGAAACAAATACAGAAACCCGCAGCCAGACAATAAGCAGAGAATGAGAAACTTCAGAACACTCAGTCTCAAATCCCTTCCCTCAGATCTTAGCGAGCCCTGCAGAAGAGGGGGCAGTGTAAGGGCGTAAATATATTTATTATGTTTGTAAAATTCATTCTGTACACTTGCAGATCATGGTTGCTCTTCTGTGATATATGGGGTGTTAGGTTTTAAAGACTATCTTGGAATACAATTAAAGAGCTTAGTATTTTGATGTACTGAGACCTATTTTAAGTTTAATATTTTTACCCTGCAAAAACTTTAATTAAAGATGTTATTTTGAGAGAGAGAGAGAGAGAGAGAGAGAGAGAGAGAGAGAGAGAGAGAGAG